>JARBWK010000020.1:10965287-11067787 GCA_030556195.1 Anolis apletophallus
TGGCATAATGGTTAAACTGGCCCTGAGTCATGGGGGCTGTAGTTTGAGAAGACTTTGAGCCTTTTCTGCCAAAGAGTGCAGATGCCTCACCAAACCATAAATCCCAGGATTGGAACATTGAGGAAGGAGGCAGAGGCACCGCCTCTCCTGGCGCATGCCTGGCAGCCACGGGAGGTGGGGCTTCCCTTCCTTCCTCCCTTCCTCACGTGCCCTTCCTTGACAAGGGGTGGGGGCGATGGCGAGGGGCATTCCTTCCTCCCTCCCCCTTGCCCTTGCCCCCCGAGAGAGAGAGAGAGAGAGTTATCATGCCGCGCATTGCAGTTTTGCTTCAATATATATATTTTTGGTCCGTGAATTGCGCCCCCTTGGCTTACGCCCTAGGCCATCAAAAACCCATTATACGCTTAAGTCCCATTAGATACCATTAGTGGTGTAATAAAATGGTGTCAACTATATCAAATGGCAAAATCAAAAGTTTTTTTTTGGAATCCCTTTTCAAAAATATTTCCAAGCCATGGATGTTGGAATTCATTGATCACAGATAGAGATTCTATCTATCATCTTTCTATCTATCTATCTATCTATCTATCTATCTCAGCCTGTCTAAATCTTAAGGCTGGGTAGATGCATCATTTCATACACAATTCTACCCCATGGATCTGTGTCTAATTGAACAAATTTGAGCAGCGGGCGGAATATTTTCCACAGTTGCTCTGGGTCACTACATTGATAAATGGCTGTCCTTCAAAGAATCATTCTGTTCTCTCGCTAGGGCTGCCACTCCATGGATATCATAATGCTTTTGCTGTATGCTCCCCCCACCTCACATTCGGTCACCCTTGCTTTCAAAGAGTTGGTTCGACCCACCACACTCAACTAACTTAGCACATCCTCTCCAGACTTTGCCCAGGCTGGTGTACTTTCCAGCTGATTTGGACACATTGGGATAAAGGGTACAATTCCCTGGATTCCATCCCACGGAACCATAGCAGTTATAATGGTGTCAAACTGCATTAATTTGATAGTGTCGGTGCACCCTAAGGCTCTGGAAAGCAGGGTTGAAACCCCACCCATCCAATGGGTGACCATGGGTGCGTCACACTGTCTCAGCATCAAGGGCAGGCCTGGCGCAAAGCTTCCTTGGCTGGATAGTACTGGGAAGCTGTCGGTGTGACTCCCACGCATTCCTCCTTCGCGAGACGCAGAGAGGAGGTGTTTCTCGACCGCTGGAGCGACGTTACTCCTCAGACACCTTAAAAGGGTACAAGCCCCACGAGGTGAGCTCTATTAAACGGTGACTTGTAATCTCTTTATTCAGTTAGCTAATTTGCCTAGCATAACAGCTCAGCAGGACTTTGAAACATACCGGAAACGCTTGGCGTTAATTACTGGAACATGGAAGACATCTCGCAGAACGCAACCAACACGAACAATTACCAAGGAACTTTTAATTTTTTAAAAGAAGGTGGGATGATGAGAGAGAGGAGAATAGGAGACTCTCTTAGTCTCTTATCTCCCTGTCACGTGAAACTTGGGTTCTGTGCAGCTTAGATCACAATGGAAAATCTGGTCAGGCTGAAGGGCCAAGGGCCAAGGGAAAAGGGAGGGAGGGAGGGAGAAAGGGAGGGAGGAGGGAAGGAAGGGAAGGAAGGAAGGAAGGAAGGAAGGAAGGAAGGAAGGAAGGAAGGAAGGTTTACTTCAAGAATTGACCTCATTTGGCCTGCTCCTGACAATAGTTGGACAAACAATTGTCCAAGGCTTAGAGCAGTGTTTCCCAAACCAGTGTGCCGTGGTGATCACAGGTGTGTGCCGTGTGTGATCATCAGGTGTGCCGTGTGAAATGGGAACCTCCATTACCCTTCTTCCCCCCTCCTGCCGAACACTTTTTCTTCTCCACTCGAGCTCCCTTCTTCCCAGCCTCGCTCTGCTCGCTTTGCCTCGCTTTGCTTTGGGGCGAATCTGCGCAATAGCGCCCGCACGGGTCACGTCTTCCTCCCTCCCTCCCTCCTGAACATGCTCACGCTGCCCCTCGGATCAAAATGGCGGCAGAAGCAGCAGTGTAGAAGAAAAGTAAGTGTTCGGCAGGAGGAGGAAGAAAGGGGAAGGGGAGGAAGAGGTCTCTGTCGAAAGCTGGCATGGGCAAACTTGGACCTTCCAGGTTAAGAAACCTCATAAGATTCTAGAGTTGGAAGAGTTGGTCCACCTCCATTCTGTCTTGCAGGAATAGGCAACCAAAGTGCTCCTGACAGATGGCCATGCAGCCTCTGCTTAAAAATCTCCAGAGAAGGGGACTCTATCACTCCTGCTCGGCCCCACGGCCATTGTACTGTGGGGTCCCGCAGGGTTCAGTACTGTCCCCTATGTTGTTCAACATATACATGAAGCCGTTGGGGGAGATCATCCGGAGTTTCGGGGTGCGGTGTCATCTGTACGCAGATTATGTCCAACTCTGCCACTCCTTCCCACCTGCTACTAAGGAGGCTGTTCAAGTCCTGAACCGGTGCTTGGCCGCTGTAATGGACTGGATGAGGGCTAACAGATTGAAACTAAATCCAGACAAGACAGAGGTACTCCTGGTCAGTCGTAAGGCCAAACAAGGTATAGGGTTACAGCCTGTGCTTGATGGGGTGACACCCCCCTGAAGGCAGGTTCGCAGTCTGGGAGTGATCCTGTTCTCATCACTGAGCCTGGAACCCCAGGTCTTGGCGGTGGCCAGGGGAGCTTTTTGCACAGCTCAGGCTTGTGCGCCAGCTGCGCCCGTATCTTGGGAAGTCGGACTTGGCCACGGTGGTCCACGCTCTGGTTACATCCCGTATAGACTACTGCAACGCACTCTACATGGGGTTGCCTATGAAGACTGCCCGGAAGCTGCAATTAGTCCAGTGTGCAGCGGCCAGACTACTAACGGGAGTGGGGTACAGGAGCGCACAACTCCCTGTTGCGCCAGCTCCACTGGCTGCCATTAGCTTCTGAGCACAATTCAAAGTGCTGGTGTTGACCAACAAAACCTTATACGGTTCCGGCCCAGTTTACCTGTCCGAACATATTCTCCCCTATGAACTGTCAAGAGTGCTAAGATCGTTTGGAGAGGCCCTGTTCTCGGTCCCACCGCCTTCGCAGGCGTGTCTGGTGGAGACGAGGGACAGGGCATTTTCGGTGGTATTTGGAAGGGCAATGCCTTCTTTTTGCCCATAGCGATCAACGGGTCTAGCCATGTTGACAAGGAACCCCAAGATCTCTAGCTGTGCTTTGTTGAGCATGCAGCTACACTGGCGATGGCTTCCCTCGTGCCACTCAAGATGAAAGCATCAGTCCTTTAATCCTCTTTCCACCAAGTTTGGATTTGATGGAGGATGTTTGTGTTTTATTTTTGAAATGCCGAGCAACGCAGCCAAGGACCGCGTGGAGAATGCAGTTCCTCGGATGGAGGCCAACTGCAAAAGCAACTGTCTATAAAATCAGACGTTCTCTGGACAGCGAATGCCTCGGCTGAATATTCCACACTCTTAATACGAGCACAATGCGACGTCCCTTTGGGTATCTCTTGGTTGCTGCCTGAATGGGCGCAGGGAATGCCAACCGGGCTGCGAGGCAAAGGATAGCCGTCCTGTCTTGGCTACGCCAGGGAGCAAAGTGAAACTCGGATATGAAAGCCGACAATGTCGAGGGCAAATATTAATGGATTTATTCAGCCATCTGAACCGTCTCCTCCTCTGTTTTTGCCAGCATGAAAGGAAACAACTTGATGTAGCACATATGGCTTGAAGGGAGCTTCAAAAATGAAGCGCGCAGGGGAGGGACGGAGAGAGGGGGGCTGGAATGCTTTCACCCCTTGAGGTCATTGGTTCGAATCCAGCCCCAGCAGACTCTGAAGGCCATTACCATCTGACAGCTCTTTGGTGGCCTGTTGGAAGAGATTTGGTGGTTCCTGACGAATCCTGGGTGGGCAGGTGTCCACGTTGCATTTGGCAGGGTGAAGGATTCTCACTTGGCAGACGTGGCGAAAGGCATCGCAGAGGGAGCAGCTGGGAGGTCGGCAGCAGCAGCTCTGGCTGTGGAGACGGATGGAAGCTGGGAAGAGATGGGAAGAGAGCTGTCGAGAGCAAGAATGTCAAAACAGCCATTGGCGGGATGAATCCAACGCTTCCGCTAGGAAGCACTCACCAACTTAGTACATGTTCCATGGATGCTCCCATGCTCCAGGATGCCCCCCAGAAGCACTATTGTTGCTATGTGGCACCCATAAGTCTTGCTATTTCCTGTTTGTGTGTTTTTTTGTTTGTCTGATGTCTATCCCACTTTTCCCCCAATATGGTCTCTATGATCCATACATCAGCTGTGCGCCATCTTTCTGCTCCAAATTCCCATCCTCATACTTTTGAGTGTTTCACGCAGGTAAAATGGGGACACCTGCAACCATACCAGAATGCCAAAAGTTTTAAAGACTTAGGCCAGTGTTTCCCAACCGCTGTGCCACGGCACACTTCTGTTCCGTGAAGGATCATCTGGTGTGCCGTGAAAAACATCTCTTCCCCCCCCCTTCTCCCCCTCCTGCCGAACTCCTGCTGCTTGGGGGAGGAGGAGGAGAAGGACGGGCCAGGCGGCAGCGAAGAAAAAGAAGAAGGGGCCAGGGCGCCGCCTCCTTCGGCCGTTTCCCCAGCCAGCCTCCAATCGAGGGAGGGAGGAGGGAAGGGTGACGTCACTCGGGCCCCGTCCCCTTCCCAGCAGAAGCTTACTCGTGCCTGATTGAGTCATGGCGGGAGTCATGGCAGAGAACGGCCTCTGTCCCTGGCGCCGCTCTCCACCATGACTCCAGCCCCTTGCTCGCTGAGGCCGCGTGGAGGAGGAAAAGCATGAACGGTGGACGGGTTTCAGTGGGTGGGGCTGAAGTCCGTCCACTGCTCATTCTCCTCCTCCGCGCAACCTCAGCGAGCCAGGGGCGGGAGACATGGCGGAGAGCGGCCCCCATCCCCGGCGCTGCTCTCCACCATGATTCCAGCCCCTCGCTCGCTGAGGCCACGCGGAGGAGGAGGACCATGAGCGGTGGACGGACTTCAGTTAGCGGGGGTGAAGCCCGTCCACCGCTCATGCTCCTCCTCCTCTGCGTGGCATCAGCGAGCGAGGGGCCGGAGTCATGGCGGAGAAGCGGCGCTGGGACGGGGAATTGCTGCCTTCTCCCTCTCCCCTGCCGCCCGTGAGCCGCTACCCGTGGCAATGGGAGCGGCTGAGGCTGGCAGCGGGACCCTGGGCTGGAGCCTGGGCTTGGTGGCAGCCCTCGGCCTGCTCTACTGCCTGAGGGGCCCGCTTGCCAAGTTTGGTCCAGATCCATCATTATTTGAGTCCACAGTGCTCTCTGAATGTAGGTGAACTACAACTCCAAAACTCAAGGTCAATTAATTATATGTATTACTGTGTTAGAGTGTCATTTTATGTCATTATGGTTGGTGGTGTGCCCCAGGATGTTTTTAATGTTAATGGAAGTAATAGGAAATATGGTGGAGGAAATAATCACATGCCGATCTTATCTGTTTAGAGCACAGTTGCAAATCCTGGGCCCCTCCAGATGTTGTTGCCTGGTAGCGCCCTTCGCAAGCCAATGGTGAAAATACAAGGAGTTTGGGTCCAGCATAATGTTTAAGGCTATATGATTCCTATCCCTGATTTAAGTTCTTTTGAGCATTGAAAGAAGAGAAGATTTCAAGATGTTCCATACTGTCCTTCCTACATCGGGATTTTACCAGCCATCTCTGCAGCCAATTCTCCAGCCTAGGTCCCAGTGATGAATCCCATATTCTGTTGCAGCTAATCATCTGTTTTGAACAGAAAAGGTCCCTCTTCCCAGATAGAAACCGACCCTCAATTAGTCAAATTCTTCCAGAACAGGCCGTTGAAAAATTCTTTGCGCCTAAGGTTTTCCCAACATAGGTGTTTTTCCCTCTCCATTGCTCTCGTTCCCATGTCCACAGGGAATCGTTCTGTAAAGTACAATTTCCAAATTGTTCCCAGGCCCCAATGACGATCTGATTAGCTGGAAGAGTTGGTGCAAGGAACCCGGCAGGCTAGGGAAAGGGTCCGCAAATGCCGAACAATGTGACAATGATCAAATTACAAAGGTCCGCAGTCGAGTCAAGTGCCCCAGTAGGGCATTTTTTTTTGTGGTTGAAGATGGTTGGATGACGTCCAGCAACAACCAAGTTGGAAACGCACACACACAAATGACCGGATGCTTGCTGCAGCAGTGTCCTCGCCCTCGGAGAATTGGGTGTGAGGTGGCACGTATTGCAAAAAAAAAAAAAAAGAATGCCAAAATACTACAAAAGGATGCTCTTCCGTGTTTTAATGAGGACAGACATGCAATTTCATCACAGTTGGCCCTCCAGATTTGTGGGTTTAACTTTTTCAAGTTGAGTATTCGTGGATCTGGTTGATATTTTCTTGCTGGGAATGTCTCAACATAATTTTATTGTCAACCGCTGCCAGAAGGGCCTAGCGATTCCTGAAGAGAACACTCCTCTCGGCATTTGATGGGCCTAGATACGAGGGCTGAATGAAAAGTAATGCCTCCACCTTTGTAACTCCTCAACAGCTGGCAGTACAGGTATGCGGCAGGTACTGGCTTGTTCAGTAGACTCTCCTCTACAGTCCCATATTGGCAGGAAGCCTTAGCATCGAACGGTTGTGTTGTTAAAGTGCAAAGTATGGAACCAGGGTTGAATGAAAAGTAATGCCTCCACCTTTGTAACTCCTCAACAGATGGCAGTACAGGTATGCGGCAGGTACTGGCTTGTTCAGTAGACTCTCCTCTACAGTCCCATATTGGCAGGAAGCCTTAGCATCAAACGGTTGTGTTGTTAAAGTGCAAAGTATGGAACCAAGGTTGAATGAAAAGTAATGCCTCCAACTTTGTAACTCCTCAACAGATGGCAGTACAGGTATGCGGCAGGTACTGGCTTGTTCAGTAGACTCTCCTCTACAGTCCCATATTGGCAGGAAGCCTTAGCATCAAACGGTTGTGTTGTTAAAGTGCAAAGTATGGAACCAGGGTTGAATGAAAAGTAATGCCTCCAACTTTGTAACTCCTCAAGAGATGGCAGTACCAGTATGCAGCAGGTACTGGCTTGTTCAGTAGACTCTCCTCTACAGTCCCATGTTGATGGGAAGCCTTAGCATTGAACGGTTGTGTTGTTAAAGTGCAAAGTATGGAACCAGGGTTGAATGAAAACTAATGCCTCCACCTTCGTAACTCCTCAACAGATGGCAGTACTGGCATCCGGCAGGTACTGGCTTGTTCAGTAGACTCTCCTCTACAGTCCCATGTTGGCGGGAAGCCTTAGCATTGAACGGTTGTGTTGTTAAAGTGTGAAGTATAGAACCAGGGTTGAATGAAAAGTAATGCCTCCACCTTCGTAACTCCTCAACATATGGCAGTCCTGGTATGCGGCAGGTACTGGCTTGTTCAGTAGACTCTCCTCTACAGTTCCATTTTGGCGGGAAGACTTAGCATTGAACGGTTGTGTTGTTAAAGTACGAAGTATGGCACCCTGCGCTGATGGTTGATCAATGCGACTTAAGCAGCGTGCAGTCATTGAATTCTTGACAGCAGAAGGTGTCAGTCCAAAGGAGATTAATCCGAGAATGCACGCTGTTTATAGTGATTGTGTTGATGTGAGTACTGTGCGTCGTTAGACAAGTAAGTTTAAAGATGTTGAGGTGGGAACATCTGACTTGCATGACAATCAAAGAGTTGGATGTCCTGTGACAGCAACCTCTAAGTGGTTGTGTAAGATACAAAATAGAGATCATAGATACGGTTTGACGATATCAAAATTATATTTTATGTTTTCGTAGTTCGTTGCGTTCGAGAAAATCCGATATATATCCAATGGAGACAATGCTATATATATATATATATCACTATTTAGTCCCATCCAAAGTCCGCAAATAGTTCCAACGTTCAAATAGGTGGTGTCCCAATGTTCATTATTAGAAGTAGATGCTCAAGCACATGGGAAATGTCCGCGGGATGGATGTGGGGTTCTCGAACGGGAGGGGTATGATCACAAACACAAACACAGAAGCCTAGCGAGGGAGTGTAGAAACTCCTATGGGGAAATCCCCAGGATGCCCACGAAGAGAGCGAAATCAGTGTCTCCTCGAAGTACAGGCAGATACAACACAAGAGCCGATGGCAGGCAGATGCTCCGATATCGTGGCCACACAGAAACTGTTACGGGATCTTTTCTCCCTTTCTCAAGGCTCATTTGCAAATTATAAGCGTCCACAATCAAATCTCGAGATGAGGCAATCATAACTTCCATTTGAGTGCGGTAGGGATGTCCAGCTTCCGACCCTGGACGGCATGGCGTTATGCCCGTCGTCTTCAGTAAAGAGCCTTGGAGTTCTTTTGGACCCTCTGCTGTCAATGGAGGCGCAAATCTCCGCTGTCAGCAAAGTGGCGTTTTCCATCTTCGCCAGGCTAGGAGGCTGACCCCTTACTTGTCTCGGCACGACTTGGCCACGGTGATCCAAGCCACGGTCATCTCAAAGTTAGACTACTGTAATGCTCTCTACATTGGCCTGCCTCTGTCGGTGACCCGGAAACTTAAGCTGGTGCAGAACGCCGCAGCTCGGTTGCTCGCAGGAGCTCCTGCGAGCTGCCACATTACACCAATCCTGCAGGAACTGCACTGGCTTCCTATTGAGTACCGGATCACATTCAAAGTGTTAGTCTTGACTTTTAAGGCCTTGTATGGTCTGGGGCCAGTGTACCTGAGGGACCGCCTAACCCCATTGGTCTGGACATAGAAGTATGCACATTCCTCTATGATCTAGACCTGTGCACCTGCATTACCATGGATTGCGAGTTGATATGTGTTTGATATGTGGCCTTGATAAAGACCCATAGCAAAGGGGTCGAAACGGGAGTTGGTGCCATTGTACATTGATATCCTCGTCGGCCTTCAAGTATATATGGTTGATCCAGATATTGTGCAATACTGCAATTATTTTATGGTATCCAGAAACCCAGGGATCTAACCCGAACACAACGCTCCATGACATGGATTAATATATACAGGCGCTGTTTGACGGTGCGCTCACGCCAGACTTGACGAAATAGTAATTTGTATGTTTACATTTAGTTGGGCCTGTTGGGTCCAAAACAAGTGGAATTCATCGAGTTTGGACTACACTTGGGAACTTTACCAACAGGAACTTTGCCTACAAACATTTGGCCTTGCAGATCAGTACGGACTTACCTGGACTCATTTTGAAGTTTGTCCCGCGATAAGGGTAGGAGCCTACTACGGGCGTGCACGACACCTATCTTTGGAAATATTGTTGATGTATATTATGACTGTATTTACTCATGACATTATAGTTTATATGTGAATTTGACTCTCTGTTTGTGTTGCTGTTACAGCAACTTTCCCCTCTCTTTTTTTGACTAAACAATACCACCTAACTTCAACACGGAGAAGGGCGTTCTCCATCATCGCCCCAGTTCTCTGGAACGCACTACCCCCGGAGGTTCGGGCCTTGCACAACCTGTTGGCTTTTTGGAAGGCCTGCAAGTCAGCCCTATTCCAGCAGGCCTTTGAGTTGTAATGTGCTATCCCCTAGGACGGGGCTGTCCAACTTCTACGGGCCCAAGGACTGGAATTCCGGTCACTGAACACCTGGGGGGCGAAGGGTGTGCCTCCGCCCCCGGCTCTGCCCCTCCCGCAGCTCCGCCCCCTCCCTAGCTCCAATTTACTTACAATTGACCTTGAGTTGTGGAGTTGTAGTTCACCTCCATCCAGAGAGCACTGTGGACTCAAATAATGATGGATCTGGACCAAACTTGGCATGAATACTCAATATACCCAAATGGGAACACTGGTGGATTTGGGGGAATGTTTCCTAATACCTTTGAGTTATTTGAGTCCACACTCAAATTGGGACACACCAGAAAAAAACCCAAACACCTCAATGCCGTCGCAGGGCTTGATGGGGCCTCCTTTCCCAGAGGCGGGTGGAGGGGGGAAGGCAGCACAACAAGGGGGAGGGGGCGCGGAGGAGGGGAAGGAAGCGTCGCCAAGGAAACCGCAGCTGAGGGACCCCTCCCCCCCTCACCCAACATCCCACTGTTTTTAGATTGATTGATTCTAGCCAGGCCCTTCCTTACCCATACTGCGGGAGCCCCGCCACAGGGCCGAAGCGCCAACGCCGCTGCCGTCACCGAAGAGCCCCGCTGGAGCCGAGGCCAAGCTCAGGCCGGGCGCGGCGGCTCTCCCATCCATGGGGTGGGAAGCGAGGGCCCTCCACAGGAAGAGGACAGAGCCAGGAGGGGCTTTCCCTGCCTCACTCCCCTCCTCCCTCTCTCTGAGGGAATGGGGGCTGGCCTGGAAGCAGCCGCGAGGGAGGAGGAGGAGGCGCGCGCCCAGGCCGGCCGCAAATCCCGCGGGACCCGAGATTTCGGCAGCTATCGCGAGACTACACAGCCACAGACGGATTTTGACCTCCCCTGAAATCCCGTCTGTGGCTGGCGTAGTCTCGCGATGCTTGCCTAAATCCGGAAGTAGGGTTTTTAAAAAAAAAATTATTTTATTTTTTATTTGTATTTTATTAAAACAAGTTAGGGGGCCGTAGGGAAGGGGCTCCGGGGCCGTGTACGCCCGCCGGGCCGCCTGTTGGACAGCCCTGCCCTAGGACTTGTGTTATCTCTTAGGAATTGTTTTCTCCTTGTGGTTTTATTGCTGTTGTAGATTTGTTGTTTTATTGTGGTGCTTGATGTAAGCCGCCCCAGCCGGCTGGGAGTGGCGGCCAATAAATCTAACAAATAAATAAATAAATAAACTTGGGCAAGTCACACACTCTCAGCCCCAGATAGTGTTGCCTAAATCGGGAACAACTTGAAAGTACATAACAACAAAATGCTTGCCCAATGCCAAAGCTTTCGATAGATGCTCGATTCGTAACTGTGAATGATAAATAATAACAAAAATAATGTGATTCCGTACCCTGCTGGACCGCATGGGCCTTGATGAATGGGACGTGTCAGCAGGACGGTCTCGGCATCCTCGCCGCTTTCTCCCCTGAGCCTCCAGCGGCGCCTGAGAGTAATTTAAATGCAATCTGGGTTTCGCATTGGAGGGCCCTTCCCTCCAATCAGTTGGGGAACGACAAGCTCTGAAGTCAGGGATTGTTTTAACCAAACGCATTTAGGATTATTATTCATAAACACACATGTTATGGCTTCGGCTCTTTCGCTTCTTCCCTTTACAGCCCTATAAATCGCATGCAGAACACAAAGGCCCCTGCTTCTCAAATAAATGTTTTGCAGCCGTCGTAAATTATCTTTTTCTTGCATTCATAATGAAAGAGAGAAAGAGAGACAAAGAGAGAGATTGAGAGAGGACGGGGAGGTGGAAGCGCCCGTTTGATGTTTTATAGCCTCTTCCCTAAAATGTAAAAATATGGGAGATGGAGCCAGATTTTATCTCGTCGGAAAATAAAAAGTGGAATTGTTTCCTACTTGGGTTTTCTCCCCCTTTATCTCTCCTCCTCTGCGCTCGAGTTCTAGATTTAGCAGCATTAGGAGTTGTATGTTATGCACAGTTTTGGAATCGACGTGGCATTAATGTGCATGCGGGCAATGGGACAGAAATGCCTGACTGCCAGCTTTTGGAAAAACTGGGGGGTTGTCAGTAAAATAGTGTATAGTTTTCTTTTTTAAAATCCGCCTTATTGTCGAAGGCTTTTATGGCCGGAAACACTGGGTTGTTGTAGGTTTTTCGGGCTATATGGCCATGTTCTAGAAGCATTCTCTCCTGACATTTCGCTTGCATCTGTGGCAAGCATTCTCAGAGGTTGTGAGGATGCTTGCCACAGATGCAGACAAAACATTAGGAGAGAATGCTTACATGGCCATACAGCCCGAAAAACCTACAACAACCCAATTCATTCTTATTTTGGGGGCTGCTCAAGATGGCTTCCTGCTTGTTCGTTGATTGAGACATAGTATCATAGAGTTGGAAGGGGCTTTAAGGCAGTGTTTCCCAACCAGTGTGCCGTGGCACACTAGTGTGCCATGAGCGATCACCAGGTGTGTCGTGGGAAATTGGAACCTCCAATACCCTTTCTTCCCCCTCCTGCCGAACACATTTTGTTCTCCACTCGGGCTCCCTTCTTCCCAGCCTTGCTTTGCTCTGGGGCGAGACTCCGTAGTAGCGCCCACACGGGTCACGTGTTCCTCCCTCCCCTCCTGAACACGTTCACGCTTCCCCCTTGGATCAAAATGGCGGCAGAAGCGGCAGTATAGAAGAAAAAGTAAGTGTTGGGCAGGAGGGGGAAGAAAGGGCGTGAAGGGGGAGGAAGAGGTCTCTGTCGAAAGCTGGCATGGGCAAACTTGGACCTTCCAGGTGTTTTGGACTCCAACTCCCACCATTCCTAGCAGCCTCAGGCCCTTTTCCTTTCCCCCTCAGCCACTTAAGCAGGAAAGGGCCTCAGGCTGTTAGGAATGGTGGGAGTTGAAGTCCAAAGCACCCAGAGGGCCAAAGTTTTCCCATGCCTGTTTTAGGGACCTTCAAGTGGCGAGCCTCCTTCCAACATTGTGATTCTGGATAGAAAACAAACAACAACATAACAAACCTTGTTTGAGTCCACAGTGCTCTCTGGGTGTAGGTGAACTACAACTTCCAAACTCAAGGTCAATTCCCAAGCAAACCCTTTCAGTACTTTCTGTTGGTCATGAGAGTTCAATATGCCAAGTTTGGTTCAATTTCATTGTTGCAAGAGTTCAGGATGCTCTTTGATTGTGTGTTAACTATAAATCCCAGAAACTGTATCTCCCAAATGTCAAGGTCTATTTTTCCCAAACTCCATCTGTGTTCACATTGGGCATATTGAGTATTCATGCCAAGTTTGGTCCTGATCCAACATTGTTTGCTCTCTGGATATAGGTGAACTACAACTCCAAAACCCAAGGTCAATGCCCACCAAACTCTTATAGTATTTTCTCTTGGTTATGGGAGTTCTGTGTGGGAAGTTTATGTCTTTCTGCCATTCCCGCCAGGATATCTATGTTGTGTTCATCGAAACAGGCCCAGGTTTCACACTGAGTGTATAAATACATTTTAAAAACATATTAACTATATGTATTACTGTGTTAGAGTGTCAATTTGTGTCATTTTGGTTGGTGGTGTGCCCCAGGATTTTGTCAATGTAAAAACTGTGTCGCGGCTCAAAAAAGGTTGAAAAACACTGCTCTAGGGGTCCCTACTCCCAGGTTGAGAAACACTGCTTTAGATGATCTTCCAGTGCCAGTCTCACCTCTAGCTTTCCCCAGTCCTTGTCCCTTCCGACCATTTGCAACTGCACCTCCCATCAGCCTGACCCGTTCTCCACATTGCTGGGAGATGAAGCCCAAAAGAGCCCAACAGCTCCTTTTGGGGAGAGCTGGATTGAACCCTTTGAGAAGATGCCCCTGCCCTGGAAGCAGGCTTACCTATAAAAGGGAAGAGAGATGGGTGGGGGTGGGGGGGGGGATAAAACTCAACTCACAGCTTCCCTGGTTTGCAAAGCAAACTTTTGCCTTGTACTATTTATCTTGGCAAATGCCCCACCAGATTGATGATCTGTAAAGTGGATTTGTTATTTGGCTGTTTGCTTTGGCAGATCTTGAAAGCAAGGGTTTTTCGCCCCCCCCCTTCCCCCCATTACAGTCCCAGATGTCATTGCATACATTACCGTTCGCTCCAAGTTTCTCCGAAAGTTTTAATTTCCACTACAAATGCCATTAAGCTTTTCTTCTTTCTGTTTTGTCTTTGCACCTCTTTTTTTCCCGTTCCGTTTTGGAACTGGGCCGCATGGGTTTCCTGTTTGATGGCTGCGTGATTACCTTTCTCAGCCTCCTTTCGGTGGAGGAAAACAAGCGGCAGCTTTCCTTGCAATGTTGCCAGGTATTTGAATATCTTGAAGTGCTTTTCTGAGAGCCAAACATGCTAAACAGTGGCCTCTCCTGTGTTTTCCTGCCGGTCAGAATAGGGTGGCTCTTGCGGTGTGTTCTCTATGGTTCTGTGCATCTGGGTGGCTCTTAGGGTCTTTATGATTCTGGGAGGCACCTTGTTCTTCCCAATTGTTTCAGGTAAAAGCCAACTGCTGCATTTGAAAACAGGCCCCCACACACCCTAAGGAGACCCTACACGACTTCCTAAAGGGGCCGCATGGGCAAAACGGGCCCTGGAACATCCTAAGGACAGGCCCGGATTAACACCTTTTTGCGCCCTAGGCCACACTTTGGAATTACGCCCCTTCTACTACCGGCACTGAAAGTTGTTGTTTGGGATCTGGGAAGGGAGGGTGGGGCCCAAGCTGTGCCTGCCTTTCCTTCCTTCCTTCCTCGCCCGGAGGCTTGGGGGCCGTGGTGGGGTGGCCATCTGTTGGGGCTGATTAGGATCCCCGTGCCCCAGGGAGGGAGAGTAGTGGGGAGAGGCCTGGGGGGCCTTCCTCCCTTCGGGGAGAGGCCCTCCCTGGAGATAGAGAGAGAGAGAGACACCCACCCATCTCCGTCTCCTTCAGGGCCGCTGCTCCTCCTCCTCCTCGGTTGCAAGGAGGCCGCACATAACCACACCCGCTCGGCCGGCACGAGCGGCCACCATTACCACGGCAACCACCGCACTGTGCGCCGCCAAAACAGGCCGTTGGAACGCCCACGAAGTGAAGGAGGACCTGCCTGGTTATTTTCCATTACACAGCCAAAGTGGACGCTGTCGGGGACACTCCCGTCCATGTCCTTTTGGGGGAGGTGGGGCAAAACATACAGCAAAGCGCACGGGACATACACAGGTTGGTTTGGGTGCGAAAGGCTACTCAAGCCAGGCTTCGCGTTCCTCCCGGGCCGGGCCGCTCACTTCCGGTTCTGTGTGGCGGCCACTTTCTTTCCTCTTGGTGGGCGGGAGTGGCTGGTCCCAGGGAGGGAGGCGGGCCTGACGGAGAAGGGGGAAGGTAGTGATGTCACCCTGGGAGGCCCCACCCCCGGCTGAGTAGCGGGGAGGAGGGAGGGAGGAAGCGAGGGAAGTCGCTGCTGCTGCTGCTGCTCCTCGCCCTGCGTGTCCTGCCTTGAGACCAGGCTCGGCCCTCCCTCCCTCCGGGGCCTTTGTGCTTCAACTCCTGCCATTCCCAAGGTCTGGCCACAGAGGGGTTTTTTTATTAACATTTTTTTGGTCCGTGATTTGCGCCCCCCTCGGCTTGCGCCCCTAGGCCATGGCCTAGGTTGGCCCTATGGGCCTGCCTAAAGAGGCCCTAAACAACTTCTAAAAGGGAGCACATGGGCAAAACGGGCCCCGGCACATTCTAAGGAGGCCCTAAACAACTTCCAATATGGACCACATGGGAAAAACGGGCCACAGCACACCCTAAGGAGGCCCTTAACAATTTGAAACAGGTACCACATGGGCAAAACAAGCCCCGGCACACCCTAAGGAGACCCTAAACAACTTCCTAAAGAAACCGCATGGGAAAAATGGGCCCTGGCAAACCCCAAGGAGACCCTAAACAACTTCCTAAAGGGACTGCATGGGGGAAAAGGGCCTGGCACACCCTCAGGAGACCCTAACCAACTTCCTAAAGGAACCGCATGGGCAAAATGGGCCCTGGCACACCTTAAGGAGGCCCTAAACAACTTCCTAAAGGGAACGCAAAGGCTCTCCAGCTTCCTTCGGCTTCTGGGAAACCTCATTTGCAAACGGTTGGCTTTTGGACAATCCTTCGCCTCCCAGCAGACACAATCACATCATCCCTGCCCTTGTCACTCCATCAGTGTCCGACTCTGAGAGACGCTTTCGTGTCTCCGTCCTTTGTCCCGCCAGACGCCAGGCTCTGTGTGCCATAGGATTAAGGTGGAGAGCTACCTGGGCGCAGTTTTATCTCCTCCCGACTCTTGTTTCTCTCACAATGGACCACGCAAGGCCCCAAACGCTTAAGCCTTTTCTCTTTGGTGTTTACCAAAGCCCCTGAGTCTGTCAGGACAGCTGTCTGGGGCCGAGACGGGAGCAAAACGAAAGCGGCAGCCAGTCCAAAGAGCTCAGCTTTTGAGTAAACATGTGGGCCAGAGTGTTCTTTCAGGGGGAAAACTATTTGGAGCTTTCGAGGAGTTTTCGACAGCAAAAGTCAAGACATCTCTGTGAGATTTGTGGGAAGGGAGGGATCCCCAACTTTTTCCATCCCCCTGCAACATCACAATCCAAATGAGTTGATTAAAGACTCCCATTTACACTTTTCCCGATGGTGGAATGCAACAGGGGAACATGGAGAGAACAATGGACGTAGTCTTTGTGGAATGTTTGTGGATCGTGGGGGACTTTGGACAAAAGTGACTTTTTAAATGTTTCCTGTTCTATTGTGTTTGAAGTGTCTTCTTCACTCGGACCCCAGGGTTGGATTCATCCATTTGGAAGGGTTTCTTCAAAGTTTTTATTTTAGTCATTTAAAGCAGTGTTTTTCAACCTTTTTTGAGCCGCGGCACATTTTTGACATTTACAAAATCCTGGGGCACACCACCAACCAAAATGACACAAAATGACACTCGAACACAGTAATACATATAGTTAATATGTTTTTAAATGTATTTATACACTCAGTGTGAAACCTGGGCCTGTTTCAATGAACACAAGATAACCAGAAAGAAAATGCTATAAGAGAAAATTTACGAGTTTGGTGCGCATTGACCTTGGGTTTGGAGTTGTAGTTCACCTATATCCAGAGAGCACTGTGGACTGAAACAATGTTGGATCAGGACCAAACTTGGCATGAATACTTAATATGCCCAAATGTAAACTCAGATGGCGTTTGGGGAAAATAGACCTTGACATTTGGGAGTTACAGTTTCTGGGATTTATAGTTAACACACAATCAAAGAGCATCCTGAACTCTTGCAACAATGGGATTGAAACCAACTTGGCATATTGAACTCCCATTACCAACAGAAAGTACTGAAAGGGTTTGCTTGTGAATTGACCTTGAGTTTGGAAGTTGTAGTTCACCTAGACCCAGAGAGCACTGTGGACTCAAACAATGTTATGTTATGTTGTTGTTTGTTTTCTATCCAGAATCACAATGTTGGGAGGAGGCTCACCACTTTAAGGTCCCTAAAACAGGCATGGGGAAACTTCGGCCCTCTGGGTGCTTTGGACTTCAACTCCCACCATTCCTAACAGCCTGAGGCCCTTTCCTGCTTAAGTGGCTGAGGGGGGAAAAGGAAAAGGGCCTGAGGCTGCTAGGAATGGTGGGAGTTGGAGTCCAAAACACCTGGAAGGTCCAAGTTTGCCCATGCCAGCTTTCGACAGAGACCTCTTCCTTCCTCCCCCTCCCCCTTCGCACCCTTTCTTCCCCCTCCTGCCGAACACTTACTTTTTCTTCTACACTGCCGCTTATGCCGCCATTTTGCTCCAAGTCTTCCGGTTCGCCAGGGTGATCCCCCGCCGCAGCTCTCCGACTGCTCCCGCTGCAGGCCCGGATCGCCTCCCGGGATGGCAGGCACTCCAAAGCTGGGATGGCAGGCACTCCATGGCAGCGCGATCAGGTAGGGAACGGCTGGGGGCGAAAGCGAGCAGAGGCCTGCAGCCTCCGATCGTCTGCTGCTCTGCTCTGCTCTGCTGCGGTGGCGGCTGGGTCCGCTTTGTTTTCCTCTGGGCTGGGTCCATTGGGCCATTCCATCTTGGGATCCTTCCTCTCTTGAGGATGTCAGCCTCCATCTTCGTTCGCACCTTGTCTTCTTGAATTTCATTTTATTTTATTTTAGTGGTTTTTATTATTATTTTATAATAATAATTTTATTATAATAATATAATAAATAATATAATATAATGTTATATTATATTATAATTTCAATATATTATAATGTCTATATATATACTATAATATTAATACTAATAATATATGAGTATTTCTTGATATATTATTATGTTAATATTAATGATGTGTAATATATAGTAAATATAGTGAATAAATAAATAAAATATGTAGATTAGAATGTAGTTCAGCCTTTAGGTGCGGCCCTCCATAATATATTTTGGCTCTTGTGTGGCCCCTTGGAAAAAATAATTGCCCACCCCTGACTCATGCTGTTAGCCCTAGCTTCCTGCCAACCTAGCAGTTTGAAAACGTGCAAAATGTGAGTAGATGAATAGGTACCGCTTCAGTGGGAAAGGCATAAGGTGCTCCAAGATGTGGAATATAAAGTGTTGTTCTTCTTCTTGTTGTTGTTGTTGTTAATTGATATTTACGCCGAGTTTGGTGATTCCGTGGAGACGTCAATCTGGATCTCTCACTTCCCAATCTAAGGCTTTGACCACTACACAATACTGCTTCTTCAGACCTGTTATTTTAAATTTCCAGTTTATGGAGGTTTTCATCCTAGAACTGACTGTAAATACATGGATAGTTGTCCTTTCATTCCCTTTCAGTGTGTCTTTCAGCCCAAACCTTCTGTCAACCTTTAAAACCTCAAATAAAAGGAGGGGAGAGGGATTTTACTCTCCTTGTTTTTTTGTTAATCTCAAGATCTGTTAACACAGCAAGAAATTCCAGCTTGAGTTCATTACAACAATGAGTTAGAATCTGCATATGTACCCATAAAAAGGGGGGAAATGGAAGAAAAAACAACCCGCAAGAGTTATAAATGCCATTTTAATGGGATCTCTGTAAACTTCTGAAAGTTGTGTAGCAACATTTACGACGAAAAGGAAGAGTTGGATAGCGTCTGCTGAGAAAGTAAAGTTCCACTTGGATTAGACTTCAAACCTTCATTATAAATTTGGGACCATAGGTGTTATGGATTACCGGTTGTCTCAGATTTTGAAATATCTCCATTTGCATATACATACATCTTGGAGACGAGACTTAAGATTTTAGGCACAGTATTTTCAATGGTTTTGGGCGGAAAACGAAGTTTGTGCGCCCATCAGAAAGCACTAGTGTAACTATTCAGCCACCCATGTGGACACTTTGAGATTTGGGAGCATTTTGGAATTCAAAGAAGGGATGTTCAAGCTGTACTTTAAATCAGTGTTTCCCAACCTTTTTTGAGCCGTGGCACACTTTTTACATTGACAAAATCCTGGGGTATGCACACCACCAACCAAGATGACACAAAATGACACTCTAACACAGTAATACATATATTTAATATGTTTTTAAATGTATTTATACACTCGGTGTGAAACCTGGGCCTCTTTCGATGAACACGACATAGATATCCTGGCAGGAATGGCAGAAAGACTGAAAGTACTGAAAGGGTTTGCTTGGGAATTGACCTTGAGTTTTGGAGTTGTAGTTCACTTATATCCAGAGAGCCCTGTGGACTCAAACAATGTTGGATCAGGACCAAACTTGGCATGAATACTCAATATGCCCAAATGTGTACACAGATGGAGTTTGGGAAAAATAGACCTTGACATTTGGAAGTTACAGTTTCTGGGATTTTTCTGGAGAAAAGATGCAAATGGGAAACTTCTCATATCACTGAATATGACCCATCACCAGTGGGCAAGACATAGGTAGGTGAAGATGACATTGTCGTCATAATACCAATGATGGAGTTCCTTCATTGTAGTTATATGATGAAGCAGGATCTTGGCCTTTCTGGGATTTATAGCTAACACACAAACAAAGAGCATCCTGAAGTCTTGCAACAATGGAATTGAACCAAACTTGGCATATTGAACTCTCATTACCAAAGAACTCTTCCTTCTTCCTTCCTTCTTTCCTGCGGTTTGAAAGAAGCCGGTGGCCCCGCCTCGGACTGCGCTCCTCACTTCCGCTTCCGTTCCCCACCCTCCCTCGATTGGAGGCTGGCTGGGGAAACGGCCGAAGGTGACGGTGCCCCGGCCCCTTCTTCTTCGCCGCCATCCGGCCCTTCCTCCTCCTCCTCCCCCAAGCAGCAGCAGCAGGAGTTCGGCAGGAGGGAGAAGAAAGGGGGGAAGAGAGGTTTTCCCGTGGCACACCAGGTGATCGCTCATGAAACACTAGTGTGCCGCGGAACAGCGGTTAGGAAACACTGCTTTAAATGATTCCACTTTTGCACCAGAAATGTTGACCCAGCTTCACAAAGATCTCTTCCTGCCAAAAATGTCTCTTTCCTATCTCCATTACTACCTTGATGTTGTGTCCCAGCTCCATTCTTGTCTCTTTGTATAATTCAATATCTGACATCGGAATGTGGTCGAGTTAGCCAGTGTTATTCATGAGGAAGCTGGGAGAGGCTGCAGCAGTTTGCTTTTGCCTGAGACGACACAGAAGAACAAAACATCACAAGAAAGTCTTGTCCTAAAGCTGAGCAAAGATGGAGCAGCTCTTTAGTTCTTCAGGGAGGGAGTTCCAGAGGGCTGGGGCTGAACCTGTGAAGGAATCTTTTCCATAGTTATGCGTACACGTGTATTGATTCGAGTTTCCCTGCTTGATCTAACTTCGTACCCAGGGATGTATTGGGGAACACGATGCTCCAGATTTGGATCGAAACCATATAGGGTGTTATAGGTGATGAGCAGCACCCAGGCCCGGATTACCCATAAGGCCACCCTAGGCCATGGCCTAGGGGCACAAGCCAAAAGGGGCGCAGATCACGGACTCCCCCCCCCCCCAAAAACTTGTCTCAACCTGCCCCTGAGGGTGAAACGTCAGGAGAGCGTGCTTCTGGGAGAAAATGGGGAGAGCGTGCTTCTGGGAGGAAACCTCCAGCAAGGTCTCCTTCCCTCCCAGATGGGCGCCGGCGGAGGAGAGCGCGCCCGGCTGCAGGTGCCTGCCCCAGAGGGAGGCCACCTCCACTTGGGCGGGGAAGAGGGCCCGGCGGTGGCCTGGGGCAGGAGGAGGCAGCAAAAGGCGGGAAAGGAGGCCACTCACCCAGGACGCTGCCCTTTCGGCGGAGGCAGGAGAAGAGACGGGGCTGCTGGCACGCGCCTGGCCTTCGAGCCGCCACTCTTCGTCCTGTTGCACCGAAATTGGAGGAGGAGGAAGGTGCGGGAGCCACGGGCGGCAAGGCTGGGGATCTGCAGGGGTTCCTCTCCGCGCTTTGCCTTTCCTTCCTTGCCCACTGCAAAGGCTGTCAGCGGAGGATGCTGGCGAGGCAGCCAAAGCGGGCTGGAGGAAATGGCACAGGGTCCCTCAGGAGGCAGTTTTATCTCCATTGTTATTTAACATCTATATGCGACCACTCGCCCGAAGTTACGGGTGGAGTGTTACCAGTATGCTGTTGATGCCCAGCTGTTTCTGCGGATGGACGGGCGGCCGGACTCGGTTCCCGATAATTTCACATCCTGCCTTGAGACCGTAACTGGTTGGCTGCGTTCCACTAGACTGAAAGTGAATCCGGCGAAGACAGAGATCTTGTAGCTGGGTCGCCCAGGGTTGAATGATGTTCGGTTGCCCACCTTAGACGGTGAACCTCTTTCTCCAGCTATCAGCGTCAAAAGCCTTGGTGTCATTTTTTACTCGTTATTGACAATGGCGGCCCAGGTCCCCACTGTCAGCAAGTCAGCCTTTTTCCATCTTCGGCAGGCTTGGCGGCTGGCGCCTTACCTGTCCGGGGATGACCTGGCCACAGTGGTTCATGCCACGGTAACTTCAAGAATTGTCTATTGTAATGTCCTTTATGTTGGCCTTCCCTTATCGAAGATCCGGAGACTTTGACTGGTGCAGAATGTGGCGGCCAGACTACTCAATGGAACCCCCGTGAAGAACGATATCACACATACTCCATACCGATTGCACTGGCTTCTGGTCGAGTACTGTAGTGTTTCAGCCTGGTGCTCATGTGCATGCTAGGGATGATGGGATTGTTCCTGAAATGCTGATGATGGGATTCTTAGTGAGAATTCCGAGCTGCAAAGTGAACTTTCAGTTCTCTTCCCAGGGTTTCATTTAATGATAATTCTTGTGTTTAGGACTCTGAAGGTCTTGGTGTTGATAACGGAACACCTGGGAATCTTAATGAGCTACCATTTAACCGCCGAGATAGCATTCGAGAATCTAGGCAGGCTGCCAGCCTCCGACGCAGCAGCCGGTTTGCAAACCGAAACTGATTTGTCTTTTATTAGATTGCTAGGGAAATTGTCTTCCGTTTCCAGACTTCGTTCAGAATACCATGCCAAGCCTGCCTTGTCTCCAAGCTCTTGATGTTGCCTAGGCCTCTGTGCACGTTTTTGGTTCTATAGCTGCCTTGTATTATTCATGGGATTTGTATCAAGTTTTCCACCTTTGCCTTTGGATTTTGGGACTAGTTGAACTGTGTAATTTACCTTGGATATATTCTACAATTGATCTTCTTTTAACCCTTTTGTTGGACACTATATTTGTTTCAATAAAAGCCTATTATTCAGACTGTCTGTTGTGTGTGTGAACTAGGGGGGTGCTCCTTGTCTGAAGTGCAACAATTACTCACAAGGTGCTGGTATTAACCTTCAAAGCCTTGCATGGCCAGGGGCCGGCGTACCTACGGGAACGCCTTTCTCCTTGTCAACCCTGGAGATCACCGCGGTCAGACCATCAGATTAATAAATCTCAAAATAAATATAAATAAATAAATAAACACAGAGTATTTTACTCATATTCTTAAAAATGATAAAAGTACACACAGAGAGGCGATTTAATGCTCATCTGGAGGCAGATCCGACGAACCTGCGATGGGAGACCCGCTCTATTTCCATCCTCCTTCTCCTCCCGGTGCCATTCTCTCTGCCTGGACCCAGGGTCATCCCTCCTGCCCTTCGGAGTCCGGCCTCTGCCACCAAAGAGAATGGGATGAGTTAAGCGACTGCAAGCCCCAGGCCCGGAGATGCCGCCTGCAATCATTTTTTCACTCCATCATCTCACCTAGTGATGCCACTCTGCCTTATACAGCCACCAGATGGCTGATGAATAATATAAGTGACAAGGGCAAAACCTCGCAAATGCATTCCGAGGAGGGAACTTGGAAGCCTGGCTGGTCCTCTGGCTCCAGACCAGCTGGGGCTTTGCTTTCCTTTTCCCCCCTCTCTCCTTTTTCAGGCCTGGCCAGCAAGAGGCCAGGCCAAGATGTTGGCCAGCGTGTGTAGGAGGAGAAACCTCCCTATGAATGAATCTGAATCCCCCAAACGTGTTTTGCCCACGTCGCCTGGAGCACTTGTATCATCGGTGGCTTCCCTCGCTTAATGAACATTTTCAAACGCATCTCCGGAGTACCTTTCAGCCCACAAAAGCCCCATGCAGCTGATAATAACCTTCACAACTCAGAGAAGTAGGTCAGTCTTGAAAGAAAGAGAGAGAGAGAGAGAACGTTTCTAGCCCATAGCTAACTGGATGCAGAAAGCTAGAAAAATGCTTTTTGCTCTGTTCTTTGTTAACCTGTGGAATTCCTTGCTACAAGAAGTCAGGACAGCTATGGGCCACAGCAGTTTTTCGAAGTGTCCTGTTGCACTCCAGGATAGGAATAACCCTCTGGCTTTAAAACACCACACATTGAGTAGGGGGAAACAATCCTTTTTATTGAAGATTAGCTTGGGGACCCGGCGGTGCCCGGGTTGTTTGAGAAAGGCATTTTGTGCCAAGGTTGGTCTTTGTTACTTCAAGTCCCATCATCCACGGTCCACCCTCTTCCAAACTGCAGTAGAAGATAGAGTGGGTCATAGGGGCTCTGTGTGCCAAGTTAGGTCTTTATTGTTCTTTGTTGGGGGCCACAGTGGTCTGTTGGAACAAAGGCATTTGAAAGTACTACAAATCCCATAATCCGTGGTCCACCTCCCCTAAACCTCTCCAGAATGTTAAGGGAGTAATGGGGGTTACGTGTGGCAAGTTTGGTCTTGAGCGGTCATTGGATGAGGGTTGCAGCACACTCAAGAAGTGAGTGGAGGTACTTCAAGTCCCATCATTCATGGTCCACCCTCCTCCAAACTGCAGTAGAATGTAGAGTGGATCATGGGGGCTCTGTGTACCAAGTATGGTCTTTATCGGTCTTTGTTGGGGCTGCTGTGGTCATGGGGAATGAGTAGAGGTTCTTAAAGTCCCATCATCCATGGTCCGCCCTCCTCTAAACTGCAGTAGGATGGAGAGTGGGTCATTGTTTGGGAAGTGAATCAGGTGAAGGTACTGCAAATCCCATCATTTGTGGTCCATCCTGCCCCAAACCATACCAGGTCATTGGGCCTCGGTGTTCCAAGTTTGGTCCTGATCTGTCATTGCTGAGGGCTGCAGTGACTGACTGCCTGAGGCCTTTCTTTTCCCTCTGCGTCACTTTAGAATGTTGGAATCTAGAAGCTGGCCAATCAGAGCTGGTTTTGCAAATTCTCCCTCAGTGGCAACCAATCATGTTGTTTGAATGAAGAGGCTTGGATTCTTGGGTGCTGGCCAATCAGAGTCCTTTATGCAAATACTCCCTCGGTGACAACCAATCCCTTCTGTCTGGTGCCGTAGAATGTTGGAGTTCTGAGGCTGGCCAATCAGAATCCTTCATGCAAATAATCCCACAGTTGGAGCCAATCAGAAAGCTGCCACATATTCCGCACCTCCGCACCTCCCGCCGCAAATACTGACTTTTATTATATACATAGATAGATAAGTAAAAGCAGCAAAGTAAAAAAAAACCACTTTAAAGGGATATGTAAATCCAATTAGGTAAGAAGATAAGCAGGAACAAATTAGTCCAAGGTAGGGTTCAGTAAAGTCCAAAAACAAAGTCCACACTTCTCTAACTAAAATCCAAAGAACTAGGAAACGTTGATCCAAGGCATGAGTATGTAATCACAAGAGTCAAAGAGTCAGGCCCGGATTAACCCCTTTTGGCGCCCTAGGCTACACTTTGGAATTACGCCCCCAAACCAACCTCTACCGGACTCCCCCCCCCCCCACCTCCTCGTCGTGCTCCTCGCGTCACGGCGCACCCTCCTTCCTTGAGTCAAGGAAGGAGGGTGCGAGGAGGAGGCGGCGGACGGAAGCCTCGCCCCCGGGGTTGGCAGCGGCCCCAGGGGCGGGCTTCCCTCTGCCTCCTCCTCTTCGTGGCGTACCTTCCTTCCTTGAGTCAAGGAAGGAGGGCGCGCGAGGAGAAGGAGGAGGAAGGGAAGCCCTGCCCCCGGTGCCGGCAGCAAGTAAACAAAGTTAGAGTTAGTGCTGCAGCTGGGCGTCAAGTGACAGTGGCAACTTGGGATCACAGCAAGACAAGCGAGTGACAGTGATGGAGATGTTTTTGAGAAGGGAAAATGCAAATGCCGTACAGGGCCCTGGACAAAATTATGACACAGATGGAGGCCCCAAGATGAGTGGTGGACTAAAGAAAAAAGAAAAGACGGTGAGCTCGAGGCAATACAGCGAAAGCTATCTTTCATTTGGATTCACTTTCACCGGGGATGCGACGGCACCGACTCCGCTGTGCTTGGTGTGTGGCGAGAAGCTGTCCAATAGCGCCATGGTGCCAAGCAAGCTTAAACGCCATCTCCAAACGAAACACCCTTCCGTTCAAAACAAGCTGACAGACTATTTTGTACGCTTACATACAAACAATGAGAAACAGGCAAATTCTTTGAGAAAAACCACAAAGGTAAATGAGAGAGCCCTCAAAGCTATCTATGTTGTCTTCATCGAAACTAAGTGAGTGTATAAATACATTTAGAAACATATTAACTATACATATTACTGTGTTCGAGTGTCATTTTGTGTCATTTTGGTTGGTGGTGTGCCCCAGGATTTTGTCAATGTCAAAAATGTGCTGCGGCTCAAAAAAAGGTTGGGAAACACTGCTTATAGAAGACAGATGACAGAGTCCAAAGGTACAAAGAAAAGGCGTTTACAGGTTTGTGACAGTCTTCACGTTTGGTGGCAACAGAGATTTGGGTAGATCTTGGTGGAAAAGGGGAGGGTTAAGTGGTAAATTCCAATCGTTACTTCTCAGACCCACAACTCGCAGCATGATGGACAGTTAGGAGGAAGTCTCTGGAACGAAGTTAATTTTCAACCAGCACCAATGCTCTACTAAATACATCTACAGTGGTCCCTTGTTACTTCGCGGTTCGCTTTTCACAAACTCGCTATTTCGCGCTTTTTCAATATGGACTTAAGAGTGTTTGTCCGTATGGAGAGGCTGCCTCTGCAGATAAAGCCAGAGCCACCGATTACATGAACAACACATTCAAGGGGAGTTATGTAGTATATAAGTGTGTGGGCAGGGTTTATAAAGACTTAAAATAGTGTATAACTACTTAAAATAATGTATAAATATTAAAATTAATATAGCGTCCCTACTTCACGGATTTTCACTTTTCGCGGATGGTCCTGGAACGTAACACCGGTGATAAGTGAGGGAACGCTGTACTTATATTTAGTTCTTCCAAATGATTTTTCCTTCTTCCCAGAAGACGACCAACAACCAAGAGCTTTGGCTGTTACATCTTGGGGGAGGCAGTGCGGGCCTGGCACTGAGGAAGAGCAGACCTTCCAAAACGGGGAATCAAAGGTCAAGAATAATCCGAAAGGACAAACCAAGCCGATCTGTGTGTATATTGGGTTTCACATATGAGACCCGGTTGCGATAAAGCTGATGGCTTTGGAAACACTACTGTGATTAATGAAAACAGCCTGACCGTGGGGTTCATACTTCAAAAGATCAGTTGGGATTAAGAAACTATTAGGGAGGGTGCGGGAGAGGGCTGGCTTATTCGTGACCCATCCAAGGAAACTCTTGCATTTCCCCTCCCTTAAATATGATCGAGAGGATTTCCAGATCGGAAGAAAGAAAAATGAGAAAGCTAGAAGATAAATTATGCAACCAAGAAGGCTATGATCACTGAAAATTTACTACATGTTTTTTTGCAGGAAAAACGTTTTCTTGATCTGTTTTTTTGTATGTATGTGTGAAAAAAATGAGTTATTCTGCAGAACACTTTTGAACGCTCAAGATATGGGGTTGCCAGATCTTACGCCATTGTTCTGAGTCTCCATTTTCAGTGCATTGTCGCCAGGAATGGACAAACCCTCTAAGTAAGCGGAAAGGGTGGCCTTAAGGTTGGCATCCTGTTAAGTAGTTAAAATGACATACCCTAGGTCAGTGTTTTTCAACCTTTTTTGAGCCGTGGCACACTTTTTACATTTACCAAATCCTGGGCACACCACCAACCAAAATGACACAAAATGACACTCTTAACACAGTAATACATATAGCTAATATGCTTTAAAATGTATTTATACACTCAGTGTGAAATCTGGGCCTGTTTTGATGAACACAAAATAGATATCCTGGCAGGAATGGCAGAAAGACACATGAAGGTCTCCACTGTCCACATCATGCATTAAAGGGGGCTCCACTGTCCACATCATGCCTAATAGGGGTCTCCACTGCCCACAACATGCCCTTTCAAACTGCATTATATCACATGGCAGCCACAGGCAAGCCTGGAAGAGCCTGCATGCAGCCTTGTACCGCGTGTTTGCAAGTGCTGCAAAAGCAGAGAGAGAAAGGAAAGCCCCCCCTCCTCCCACTCTGCCCGCGTGCATGCCTTGGGGGCACGTGCGCACGCACGAGGCAGCGAAAGGGACACATCTTGCGCAACAAGGGCCTTGAGCCCACGCCTCCTTCCCTTGGCCATTCTCTTTTGGGGCGAGGCTGAAGGGGTGGGTGGGCTCTTCCTGGCTTGCCCACTTACCTCCGGGCATGGTGGAGAAGAGGGTCCCCCCGAGCGTGATGCAGTAGTTGTGAGGTTGCTGAGAGGAGTTGCCGATGGGCGCTGGCCCGGTGCGGATGGCGCTGCTCTGGCTGGGGTGGAGGGGCCCCACGCCACCACCGTTGCTGTTTTGCGGGAGGAGGACATGGTGATGGCCCCGAAGGAAGCAAGCCCCGGAGAGAAAAGAAAGCGGGGAGGATGGAGGAAGGGGGGGGGGCGTCTTTCTTCTTGCTGCGGCTGCTGCGCAACCTCGGCTTCAGGGCCCGCCGCGCCTCCACCGCCACCTTCTCCCTCCGCCAGCAGCAGCAGCAGCGGGGGGAGGGGAGGAGGAAGAGGGGCGGGGAAAAGCCCCGCTCCCAAAGGGCAATTTCCCACGGCACACCTGATGATCGCTCACGGTACACTAGTGTGCCGTGGCACACCGGTTGGGAAACACTGCTTTAGGTGTATGCAGTTGGAACTATTTGGCATTTATATTTGCAGTCGTGGTGCTGATGTCCTCCGTCCTCCTCTTCAACACCTTTTCAGCCAGCAGCTGCATCAAGCAACAGAGATCTCTTTCCCTGGCAATTGGGGCTCTGTGGGATAAAGCTTCCAGCCCTCTCCAACTACTGATCAAGCCTGCTATGAGGTAGGGGCCCTGTATCCGAATGCAGATCATTGGCAGGACGGAGTGGAAGCATCCTCTTGCAGTGCCACAACTGCCAATGCGAATGATCTCTGCCGCTTAATGCAGCCGCTGGCTCCGAAGATGGGTTTAGAAATTCAAGTCAGGAGACGATATGTGGTTGCAGATTCATAATAATAATAATAATAATTAATATTATTATTTATTTATTCTGCCCTATCTCCCTGAGGTAACTCAGGATGGAATCCAACATACACAAACATAAGAACATAAGAACATAAGAAGAGCCATGCTGAATCGGACCTCAGCCCATCTAGTCCAGCATTCTGTCTCACACAGTGGCCCACCAGTTGTACACGGGGATCTCGAGCAGAAGGGAGGGCAAAACCCTGACCTGCTCCCGACCCCCACAACCAGTACCCAGGGAAATCCTGCCTACCTCACCCAACTCCGAGGTGGCACTTGAATGTCCTTTTCAGTAACTACCGATACACTTGGTATCCATAAATCTGTCCAATCCTGCCTTGAAGTTGTTCAGGCTGACAGCTGTCACAACCTCCTCTGGAAGTGAGTTCCATAACCCAATGACCCTCTGGGTGAAGAAATATTTCCCTTTATTAGTCCTAATTTTCCTACCTTGGAGCTTCAGGGAGTGCCCTCTAGTCCTAGTGTTTTGTGACAAAGAAAATAGTTTTTCTTTATTCACCTTTTCTATCCCATGCATGATTTTATACACTTCGATCAAGTCACCTCTTAAACGCCGTCTTTCAAGGCTGAAAAGACCAAGGCGTTGCAACCGGGTTTCATAAGGGAGCCGCTCCATCCCTTGGATCATTCTTGTTGCCCTTTTCTGTACCTTTTCCAGTTCCGTTATATCCTTCTTAAGGTGCGGAGACCAGAATTGTACACAGTACTCCAAATGTGGCCTTACCATCGATTTGTAGAGAGGTAATACAACATTTGCCGACCTATTTTCGATTCCCTTCCTGATCATGCCAAGCATAGAATTTGCTTTTTCACTGCTGCAGCGCACTGGGTTGACATCTTCATTGAACTGTCCACCAAAACCCCAAGATCCCTTTCCTGGTTTGTCTCGGAAAGCTTTGACCCCATCAATTTGTAGGTGTAGTTGGGGTTCTTTGCCCCGATGTGCATGACTTTACACTTGTTTAGGTTAAAAGGCAAACATTCAATGCCTAGAGTCAACGAAACACAGATAAAGGTAAAGGCTTCCCCTTCCGGCTGAGGGATAGTGTTCATCTCCATTTCTAAGCTGAAGAGCCTGCATTATCCGTAGACACCACATAGGTCATGTGGCCGGCATGACTCCATTTACTTTCCCACCGAGGTGGTACCAATTGATCTACTCACATTTGCATGTTTTTGAACTGCTAAGTTGGCAAAAGCTGGAGCTAACAGCAGGAGTTCACTCCATCCCATGGATTCGAACCACTTACCTTCCAGTCAGCAAGTTCAGCAGATCAGCGGTTTAACCCGTTGCACCACTGCAGCCCCTTAACTACATCTTAGGCTCTTTACCTACGATTATAGTCCTTAAGCCTGTGGGGAAATGTTGTCAAGGTGTGTGAACAACACATAATGATATCTCGGAAGACAAAGGGAGGGTGGAGGACTTACTAGAGTTTCCCATATTCTCATTTCAGTACCCTCTATAGTCTATATAGCATGTCTCCTCTCCTCATGGCTAAGAAGAGCAGTAAAAACGCCAGCCAAAAGAATGCGAAATGAAGAGATGCTTCATTTGCCCGGCGTGCAGAGGCCTCGGCTCTTGGATTACTTTGCTGCCAAATTTAGATATTTTTACGGTAGATGCACACAACCCTGATGATGGCACGCGTACAGCTCCCTGTGCTATTTACGCGGCATGTGTCGCTCCTGGCCATCACTGGCTTTGGGACTGCAGTGTTAGCAATAATGAAAGATTAAACCAGGTGGGGATTAGTGGCCGTCTGGGGGCCGAGCGAAGCCGATCACCTTAATCCAAAACACACAATTTCAAAGGCCGGGCGCCAACACCAAGGTTATTGTAGGAAAACGACAGTGAAGAGGAACACATTTATTTATTTTGTGTCAAAAGCATTGCATAAATAAATTAGTATAAAACTGATAAAACAGAGGGAAGGCAAGCAGCTAAATAATTTTAGACCCAAAACGGGGCAACAGCGACTGCATTGTCTGTAGCCTTAAACAATTTTTCCTCTGTGCATGAGACAGGGCACAGTAGATGAGCATACAGATGCGGAGTTGTCTGTTCTGATCCACAGTCGCACCAGGTGGAGGATTCTTCTAGGTAGTGCCATTTTGCCAGGTTGTCTTTTGATCTGCCCACTCCACTTCCAGGTTGCCCATTCTTGGTTTGCCCCTTGAGGAAGATACTCGGGGGGGGGGGATACTAGCTTGCTTATAGAGCAGACCTTGGCATCTTATGGCCCGCCGGCCGAATGCGGCCCGTCGGCCCATTCTGACCAGCCTGGGGAGAAGGGTGTCGGGGGAGAAGGGTGTCGTCTTCCGGGTCGCCAGGGCGATCAAGGGGCACTGGCTGTGTAACAAACACAGAGAGACCAATCTGGAGGAGGAGATCACCGCAGGCTGCTGACTACTCCCACTGCAGGCCCGGATCGCCTCCCAGGATGGCAGGCACTCCAAAGCCGGGATGGTAGGCACTCCATGGCAGGGCGATCAGCCGATCGGGAATGCCTCTGGCAGAACAGCTGAGAGCGAGAGCGGGCGGAGGCCTGCAGCCTCTGATCGTCTGCTGCTCTGCTCTGCTGTGGCGGCGGCTGGGTCCGCTTTGTCATCCTCTGGGCTGGGTCCATTGGGCCATTCCATCTTGGGATCCTTCCTCTCTTTAGGATGTCAGCCCTCATCTTGGTTCGCAGCTTGTCTTCTTGAATTTTATTTTATTTTAGTGGTTTTTATTATTATTTTATAATAATTTTATTATAATATTATAATAAATAATATAATATAATAATATTATATTATAATTTCAATATATTATAATGTCTATATATATACTATAATATAATTATGATATTAATACTAATAATATATGAATATTTCTTGATATATTAATATGTTAATATTAATGATGTGTAATATATAGTAAATATAGTAAATAAATAAATAATGTAGATTAAAATGTAGTTCAGCCTTTAGGTGCAGCCCTCCATAATATTTTTTGGCTCTCGTGTGGCCCCTTGGAAAAAATAATTGCCCAACCCTGTTGTAGAGTTTATCAACAGGTGTAGGTTTAAGACATCCTGTGATTATTCTGCATGTTTCATTCAATGCTTTGTTCACCTGTTTGCATGGGCAGACTTAAGCCAAGCAGGACAGGCATACTCGGCAGTTGAGTAAGACAAGGCCAGGGCTGATGTTCTTATTAATTTTGGGTCTGCACCCCATGCGCTACCAGTAAGTTGCCGCAGGATGTTATTGCGTGCAGCTACTTTGTGCTTGATGTTCACACAGTGTTTCCTAAATGTTAGTGTTCACTCTAAGGTGGCACTGAGATATATTAGGATGGGGACAGTGTTTGGGTTCTTGGCCTTCTCAGATCTTAAGCTATGAGGCGGAATGTAGAAGGAGATACGTTCAGACATTTATTACATTTATTTTTATTTTATTACATTTAATATTTTGCTCTATTTATTATTATTACATTTGCATTATTTTACTCTTATTATTTTATTACATGTAATATTTTCTCTATTTATTATTGTTATTATTACATTCATTGTTTTACTTGAATTATTACTGTTATTATTACATTTATTGTTTTACTCTATTTACTATTGTTATTACATTTATTATTTTAATCTCTTTTTATCATTACATTTATAACTTTATTCTATTATTAGTATTGTTATTACTACAGCAACGGGTCTGTGGCACAGCTGGCTGGGTGTCATCTGCATTAAGATCACTACTGACCGGAAGGTCATGAGTTCGAAGCCAGCCCGGGTTGGAGTGAGCTCCCGACCAATTGTGTAGCTTGTTGTCGACCTTTGCAACCCGAAAGACAGTTGCATCTGTCAAGTAGGAAATTTAGGTACCACCTATGTGTGGGGAGGCTAATTTAACTGATTTATGAGACCATAAAAATCTCCAGGAAGTATGCTAAGAAGGAGGAAGCGACAGCTCCCCTGGCGGCCAGAAGCTGGAATGTTAAATAGCCTCTGAGTGTCTGTCTATATATGTTGTGTGTCTATGGCATTGAATGATTGCCATGTATGTGTACATTGTAATCCGCCCTGAGTCCCCTGTAGGGTGAGAAGGGCGGAATATAAATACTGTAAATAAATAAATACATTTACATAGGAGCCCCTGGTGGAGCAATGGGTTAAACTCTTGTGCCGGCAGGACTGAAAACGGAAAGGTTAGAGGTTCGAATCCAGGGAGAGTGCGGATGAGCTCACTCTGTCAGCTCCAGCTCCCCATGTGGGACATGAGAGAAGCCTCCCACAAGGATGATAAAACATCAAAAGCATCCGGGCATCCCCTGGGAAACGTCCTTGCAGACTGCCAATTCTCTCACACCAGAAGCAACTTGCAGTTTCTCAAGTCGCTCCTAACATTAAAAAAGTACATTGGTTCTCAACTGTTTCAAAGTCTGAGAATAAAGATAAGAGCAAGCCTTCCCAATGGAAGGAACCAGGCGTTTTTTTCTCCTTTGGTGCACTTAATCCCTCATACCTGCGTTTATGTTGGGGGGGAAGGGGGGCATCCAGCATTCACCCCCTTTGCTCTCACTCAAGCATCTCTGGAACTAGAGTCGGCCGCCTCTCTGAAGTTTTTATTTGGGTGCCTGGGCAGTCGTCTTGGCAGAGCATCAAAAGCGGCTCACGCCGTTATTCATAGGCCCACTTGCAAGGAAGGCGAGGGTGTTTGGGTTTCCCATTTTTGAAATGTGATAAAGCCTTAATCTCCTGTCATCATCATCTAACAAGGGAGGGAGGGGGGTCTTTGGAAGAGCGTTCCCCCCTCCCGAAAAGGCATGTCTCCTCCTCTGCCAGTTCCACACCAGCATTGCATATATGAAAACTGGAAGCATGTGTGGTCAAGGAGTAGAAGAATATAGCAAGTTATTAATGTGGAATAATACATAAACTAGGAGAGGTTGTGGCCGTTGCTTTTCCAACATCTCCTAGTTTTCCAACTCTTGGGGTAGGTGCTCATCTCCATTTCTAAACCGAAGAGCTGGCATTGTCCATAGACACCTCCAAAGTCATGTGGCCAGCATGACTGCATGTTACTTCCCTGCCGGAGCGGTACCTATTGATCTACTCACATGTGCAAGTTTTAGGACTGCTAGGTTGGCAGAAGCTGGGGCTAACAGCAGGAGCTCATGCCACTCCCCAGATTCGAACCTGCGAGCTTTCAGTTAGCAAGTGCAGCAGCTCAGCGGTTTAACCCACTGTGCCACCAGGTGCTCCATATATTTATAGATTATATATATATGTGTGTGTGTCTGTGTGTGTGTGTGGACAGATTTGCCTATGCTGACGTGGGGATGATGGTGTTCTTCCTGTGGTGCGGGCTGGTAGAGGACTTCCCTTTTCTTCAGGCTGACTTCCAGCCCAAGTGCTCCATATATTTATCAATTGTGTGTGTGTGTGTGTGTGTGTGTGTGTGTGTGTGTGTGTGTGGACAGATTTGCCTATGCTGACGTGGGGATGATGGTGTTCTTCCTGTGGTGCGGGCTGGTAGAGGACTTCCGTTTTCTTCAGGCTGACTTCCAGCCCAAACTGCTCTGCAGCTGTTGCAAAGCAGGATGTGAGGTGCTGCAGGGCTGCTTCTGAATGGGTGACAAGGGCGGCATCGTCAGCTAAAAGCAGCTCACGGACTAGATAGTTTAGAGTCTTAGTGGAATCTGAATAAATAAATAAATAAATAAATAAATAAATAGAATGGCATGGATTGACAATTCTATTTGGGGAATGTGGTCAACATTTCGCATTGCCCCTCAGTACAATATTGCCCCTCAGCCCCCATGGGCACGGCCCCGCATTTCTGTTTCAGCCGCTCAGTCTGGGCAGCCATTAGAGCCGTCCACTATCTCTCCTCTTTGCCGATGCAGGGATCACTGTGTTTACCAGCCCTTATCGTCTTGTGTGTTGGGCGTTATCAGAGGAAAGGACGCCTGCCGCCGGGCCTGGTCTCTCGCCCTTTCAATTACTACCTGTCAGAGGCCCCGAGTGAGCTGTGAAGCTGTACAGTCGTGGGCCCAGCGCAGATAGTTTCTGACAGCTGATCAAAGAGGAGAGCCAACCTCCTGATAACCAAGGATGTGTTTTGTGTGCTTTTAACTTTGAGATGGGGGAGGGTGTATGTGTGTGTGTATATATATATATATATATACATACATACACACACACCCTGGCATTTGCCCTCTTCTCCCCTTCCCTTGCTTCCCCCACCTTCCCTACACAGGCTGGCAAAAGCCAGACCCACTAACCGCCCCATATTCAGTTACCTAATTGTTGAGTGAAACGGCATGCCATCCCAGCGTCAAAGGCCGGGGTTGGTAATCTCATTCCGGGCGGGCGGTGGTTTAAAAGTAAGCCCTCGCAACAGACCTGCTGCATAATAGACTCAAATAATTTTAATTTGTACTTTGAAGTGATCTGAAAGGGGGGGCGCCCAATCTAATCTTTGCATTTAGTCCAAACGTCATGTCCTATTTTTTTTGAAATCAGGAAACAACTGCGCCTTAGCGGAATTATTTTTAAGTAGCCGTTCTGCAGAGCGTGTCGGTTTTTTGCGCCGTTGTTTCATCTTGGCTTTCGTATAAACCTTCCCAATGTCGTGACTTCTTCATACAGTTCCTCGTGTTGTGGTGACCTCGAATCATAACATCATTTTCATTGGGTTGTAGGGTTTTCGGGCTGTATGGTCATGGTCCCGCCCAAAAAAAACTACAAACCAGTGGTTTCGGCCATGAAAGCCTTCGACAATACATTATTTTTCTTGCTCTCTCGGCATTACTTCGCGAACAAAGATTCTTAGGAAGGACTCATCCCACGCTTTTTACAAGCGTGTTGATGACGAAAAAGGCCAATCTGAGATAGGCAAGTTTGGTTGCAGAAAGCACAGCAGAAAGTCTCCTTGGGTGACGTTGTTTCCAAGTTGCGGTTCTTTCTGCATTGTCGAGACTCGTTCGGCGTGACTTCTCGGAAAAGGCCACAGCATTGTGGAGAGTGCGTCTCCATGCCTCCTGATGTGAGGCCAGGGTGCACCATTGTTGGTGATCAATCTGGCCGAGCCTGAGATGTTGTTTCAGGGAGTCCTTATATCTCTTTTGGGGGGCGCCTCTCTTGCGCTGACCCGTGGCGAGTTCACCATAGAGTAGTATCCTTGGGAGGCAGTGGTCCTCCATCCTAGAGACGTGCCCTGCCCAGCGCAGCTGTGTTCTCAATAGCATGGCCTCAACGCTGGTGATCCCTGCTGGCTCAAGGACAGCAACATTCATCACCTAGTCGGTCCAGTGTATATTTAGGGTTGTGCGAAGACCGCACTGATGAAAGCGTTTGAGGAGTTGTAGGTGTTGGCGATAGGTGACCCATGTTTCAGACCCATAGAGGAGAATAGACAGTACAATAGCTCTGTACACACTGATTTTGGTGTTTTGCCTCAGGTGCTTGTTGCTCCAGACCCTTTTGTGAAGCCTTCCGAATGCACTCTATGCCTTTGCTAATCTGTGATCTATCTCTTTATCAATCTTGGCGTCTGAAGAGATGATGCTTCCCAGGTAGGTGAACTGCTGAGCGGACTTAAGCACAGATGTGCCTATTCTGATGTGGAGATGGTGGTGTTCTTCCTGTGGTGCGGGCAGGTAGAGGACTTCCGTTTTCTTCAGGCTGACTTCCAGCCCAAACAGCTCTGCAGCTGTTGCAAAGCAGGATGTTGGGCGCTGCAGGGCTGGTTCTGAAAGGGCGACGAGGGCAGCATCGTCAGCAAAAAGCAGCTCACGGACTAGATAGTTTAGAGTCTTAGTGCGAGCCCTCAGGCGGCTTAAGTTGAACAAGCTGCCATCAGTACGATAGCGTATATATATGCTGTCTTCTTCTTCGAGGTCTGCCATAGCCCTTTGGAGCATCATGCTGAAGAAGATTGTAAATAGGGTTGGAGCAAGAACACAACCTTGTTTCACTCCATGAGTTATGAGAAAGGGCTCCGAGAGAGCATCGCCGTATCTGACTTGACCGCGCTGGCCCTCATGGAACAGGATAATCATTGTGAGGAATTTGGGGGGACATCCTAGACGTTCCAGGATCTGCCACAGACCTTTTCTGCTCACAGTGTTGATATATATATATATATAAACCCCACTTGCCTAGTTTCCAACAGACCCCTCAACCTCTGAGGATGCCTGCCATAGACATGGCTGAAAGGTCAGGAGAGAATGCTTCTGGAAAATGGCCAGAGAGGCCACAAAACTCACAGCAGCCCAAGGCAAACATTCTCAGTGAGAAAAAAAGGATAGAAGTTGCAGGAATTTGTTTATTGTGCACCTAGGACTCAATTTGCAGCAAGCTGAGGGAAAAGGGGGAAAGCGGGAGGAGGAGAAAGAACCCGGGACATTTTACTGGGGAGGGCATGTTACCTTTTTGCTGAGTTTATTGACGCTCTTGATATGCAGGGGGTTAAGGAATGAGCCCCACTTCAGCGGTTCTTCTCTGTCTCTCCTGAAGGTGCCTTTGACCGGAGCGTGACCCTCCTGGAAGTCTGCGGGAGCTGGCCCGAAAGCTTTGGCCTCCGGCACTTGTCCTCCATGGAGCAAACCGACGAGGGCCTTCGGGAGCGGCTGGCCGACGCCATGTCCGAGTCTCCGGGTCGGGACATAGTGGGATCTGGCACAGGTACAAAGAAGAGGTGTTATCAGAGATCACATACGTCTCTCACCCAATGGTGATTTTTCTTTCACTAACTTATACTGTTCATTCCCTTTCCCTCCCTTCCTCTGTTGTTTTTCGTCCCCGGGAAACATGCACGTGTACTTGTGTCCTTCCCCAGCTTGGAAAGTTATTTTTCAGAATTAACTAACCAACCCTTTCCCCTTAACTACCCTACGGATTGCTGAATTCTAGTATCTGGTCACAAGGCTCCTGATTTGGCTACCTATTAACACTGCCAATGGATGACCGCTATGACCTCCAGGAAGGGGTATTTCACTAGAAACAAAAAAAAATATAGCCCACCTCAATAAATTAGGCATCATAGGTTAAACTGCTAAGCTGCTGAACTTGCTGACCGAAAGGTTGGTGGTTAGAATCCATGGATGGGGTGAGCTCCCTCTGTTAGCCCAAGCTTCTGCCAACCCAGCCGTTCAAAAACATGCAAGTATGAGTAGATCAATAGGTACCGCCTTAATGGGAAGGTAATGGCACTCCATGCAGTCATGCTGGCCACATGACCTTGGAGGCGTCTGTGGACAACGCCAGCTCTTTGGCTTAGAAATGGAGATAAGCACCACTGCAAATGGATGGCAGCCATGACCTCCAGGAAGGGGTATTTCCCTAGAAACAAAAAAATCCACCCCAATGAATTAGGGGTCGCAGTGGCGCAGTGGGTTAAACTGCTGAGCTGCTGAACTTGCTGACCGGAAGGTTGGTGGTTCGAATCTACAGATGGGGTGAGCTCCCTCTGTTAGCCCAGCAGTTCAAAAACATGCAAGTATGAGTAGATCAATAGACACCGCCTCGGTGGGAAGGTAACGGCACTCCATGCAGTCATGCTGGCCCCATGACCTTGGAGGCGTCCGTGGACAACGCCAGCTCTTTGGCTTAGAAATGAAGATGAGCACCACTGCAAATGGATGGCAGCCATGACCTCCAGGAAGGGGTATTTCACTAGAAACAAAAAAAGATATCCACCCCAATGAATTAGGGGTCGTAGTGGCGCAGCAGGTTAAACTGCTGAGCTGCTGAACTTGCTGACTGGAAGGTCAGTGGTTCAAATCCGCAGACGGGGTGAGCTCCCTCTGTTAGCCCGAGCTTCTGCCAACCCAGCAGTTCAAAAACATGTAAATGTGAGTAGATCAATAGGTACCGCCTTGGTGGGAAGGAAATGGCGTGCCATGCAGTCATGATGGCCACATGACCTTGGAGGTGTCTATGGACAACGCCGGCTCTTTGGCTTAGAAATTGAAATATTGTTATTATTATTATTGGAGGTGTCTATGGACAACGCCGGCTCTTTGGCTTTGAAATTGAGATGAGTACCACCCCACGACTAAACTTAATGCCTGAAGCGCCGTTTACCTTCCTGCCGGAGCAGTACCTATCAATCTACTCACATTTGCATGTTTTCAAACTGCTAGGTTGGCACAAACTGGGGCTAACAGCAGGAGCTCACCCCACTCCCTGGATTCGAACCTGCGACCTTTCGTTCAGCAAGTTCAGCAGCTCAGCAGTTTAACCCACTGCGCCACTGTGACAGTAAGACGAATACAAATGTTTGGGAGTATTTTTGAGCGAATGGCGCCACTGAATTCTACGACGACAATGAAAGAAAGCAAGGATCGGCATGCTTCCTGCCCCCCTCCCATCGTAGGAGCAGGGACGCCGTCTCCTTCTTGCACTCCTCCACGCATGTGGATTGGAAACGACGTGCAGATGAGGTTCTGGGCGCATAATTATCTGCCTTTGACAAAGTGCTGGCCTCCCTAATCCAAATTAATCCATCTTCATCAGAGGCCATTATTGTGATAAATTAAAGGCCCCATTAACATAAATGGAATGGCACTCTGGAGATTACGGGAGATTCAAGAGACCTTTGGGATGGCGGAATGCTCGCAAATGGCAAGGAGGGCGCTCGGCTTTGTGCGGCAGGGCTTGGCACCCAGCAGAGGCCCACCCGCCTTTTCTTTTGGCCGGCTTTGTGTTGCGAGCAACAGCCAAATATCAGAATATCAACGTGAACCATACCCTTATGCCACAGAGAGGAAGGACCGGAGAGGAAAGAGAACCTCAATGGGTTCAAACCTTCCTAGCTGTTCACTTTGGCGCACAAGCCCAGTGTTTTTCAACCTTTTTTGAGCCGCGGCACATTTTTTACATTGACAAAATCCTGGGGCACACCGCCAACCAAAATGACACAAAATGACACTCTAACACAGTCATACATATAGTTAATATGTTTTTAAATGTATTTATACACTCAGTGTGAAACCTGGGCCTGTTTCGATGAACACAACATAGATATCCTGGCAGCAGGAATGGCAGAAAGACACAAACTTCCCACACAAAACTCCCATAACCAAGAGAAAATGCTATAAGGGTTTAGTGGGCATTGACCTTGAGTTTTGGAGTTGTAGTTCACCTATATCCAGAGAGTACTGTGGACTCAAACAATGCTGGATCAGGACCAAACTTGGCATGAATACTCAATATGCCCAAATGTGAATGCAGATGGAGTTTGGGGAAAATAGACCTTGACATTTGGGAGTGACAGTTTCTGGGATTTATAGTTAACACACAATCAAAGAGCATCCTGAACTCTTGCAACAATGGAATTGAACCAAACTTGGCATATTGAACTCTCATTACCAACAGAAAGTACTGAAAGGGTTTGCTTGGGAATTGACCTTGAGTTTGGAAGTTGTAGTTCACCTACACCCAGAGAGCATTGTGGACTCAAACAATGTTGTTATGTTGTTGTTTGTTTTCTATCCAGAATCACAATGTTGGAAGGAGGCTCACCACTTTAAGGTCCCTAAAACAGGCATGGGAAAACTCTGGCCCTCTGGGTGCTTTGGACTTCAACTCCCACCATTCCTATGGCCTGAGGCCCTTTCCTGCTTAACTGGCTGAGGGGGGAAAGGAAAAGGGCCTGAGGCTGCTAGGAATGGTGGGAGTTGGAGTCCAAAACACCTAGAAGGTCCAAGTTTGCCCAAGCCAGCTTTCGACAGAGACCTCTTCCTCCCCCTCCCCCTTTGCGCCCTTTCTTCTCCCTCCTGCCCAACACTTACTTTTTCTTCTACACTGCCGCTTCTGCCGCCATTTTGATCCGAGGGGGCAGCGTGAGCGTGTTCAGGAGGGGAGGGAGAGGGAGGAAGACGTGACCCGTGCCGAGCGCTACTGCGCAGAGTCGCCCCAGAGCAAAGCGAGGCAAAGCAGGCAGAGCAAGGCTGGGAAGAAGGGAACCCGAGTGGAGAAGAAAAAGTGTTCGGCAGGAGGGAGAAGAAAGGGGATTGGAGTTTACAACTTCCCACGGCACACCTGATGATCGCTCATGACACACTAGTGTGCCACGGCACACTGGTTGGGAAACACTCCACAAGCCCACTCAAGAAACATGACAACAAAGGACTGGCAAATTCCATCAGCTTGGAATATACCACATTTATGTTAAAGGTAAAGGTTTTCCCTTTGACATTAAGTCTAGTCTAGTCCGACTCTGGTGCTCATCTCCATTTCTAAGCCGAAGAGCCGGCATTGTCCATAGACACCTCCAAGGTTATGTGGCCAGCATGACTGCATGGAACGTTGTTACCTTCCCGATCTATTGATCTACTCCCATTTACATGTTTTCGAACTGCTAGGTTGGCAGAAGCTAGGAGCTCACGCCCCCCCCCCCTGCCCCCCTGGATTCGAACCTGCGACTTCGATCAACAAGTTCAGCATCTCAGTTCTTTAACCCACTGCGCCACTGGACACAACTGGACTTAGTGTCAGGGGAAAACCTTTACCTTTAACTATGTTAATAATATGTCTTAAAGCAGTGATTTGTTTCGTGTCAAAAGCATTGCATAAATAAATTAGTATGAAACTGATAAAATAGAAGGAACGCAAGTGCCTAAATAATTTTAGACCAAAAACGGGCGACAGCGAGCGCATTGTCTCTAGCTTTAAACAGTTCTTCCTCTGTGCATCATCACCAAGACTCCTGCAACGCTATAGAAATGGATTTTCACCCATTTCCCTGGAGCCTATTATTATTATTATTATTATTATTATTTGAAACACAACTAGATGAGTCCACAGCAGTCAAGATCACTCTGCTGGCTGTTGTATTGGATCACACATCGGAAACTTCGCAAATGTCTAGGATTGTGTGATACATCAGCGAATAATGCATGCAAATCCCAGTAAGGTGGGCTTCAGCTGGCAGATGGTAACGTTGTCAGTGCCGATTGTGTTTAAGTGTAGGCCAAGGTCTGTAGGCACTGCACCCAGTGTGCCGATCACCACTGGGACCACCTTGACTGGCTTGTGCCAGAGTCTTTGCAGTTCGATCTTTCAATCCTCATATCATATCAGCTTTTCCATCATCATCATTATTATTATTATTATTATTATTGAATTGTAGGCAAAGCACTCAAGTGCTTTGGCAATATTAAACTACTAGCTTGGGGACCCGGAGGTGCCCGGGTTATTCGAGAAAGGCATTGTGTGCCAAGGTTGGTCCTTATCAGATGTTTACGTGGCTCGCAGTGGTCTCAGGAACTTAGTAAAGATACTGCAAGTCCCTTCGACCGTGGTCCATCCCCCTCCAAACAGCACCAGGATGTAGAGTGGGTCATGGGGGCTCTGTGTGTCACGTTTGGTCTTGATCATTTATTGGATGAGGGTTGCAGCGATTAAGTGAGTTAAAGTACTGCAAGTCCCATCATCCATGGTCCATCCTTCCTCAAACTGCACCAGGATGTAGAGTGCATCTTGGGGGGTTTGTGTGCCAAGTGTGGTCTTGTTCTGTCATTGTTGGGGGCCTAGTCAGGAAAATCAAGTTGAGGAAACTTTACTGTCAAGTCAGGCCCTAAACAATATCCCATGAGCTGAGGCCTAGTCAAGAAAATCAAGTTAAGGAAGCCTTGTTGTTAATTTTGGGCCGGGTCTGTGAGTTATAGGGGCTACAGTGTTGTTTTGGAAGTGAATCAGGTGAAGGTACTGCAAATCCCATTATTCGTGGCCCATCCTGCCCTAAACCACACCAGGTTGTGAAGTGGGCCATTGGGCCCCTGTGTGCCAAGTTTGGTCTTGATCCGTCATTGCTGTGGCTGACTGCCTGAGGTGACTGACTGAATGTAGATGGCCAATTTCCTGTTGCAAATACTCCCTCAGGGGCAACCACCTTAGAATGTTGGAATGCAGATGGCCAATCAGAGTCCTTTATGCAAATATTCCCTCAGTGGCAACCAATCTCCTCTGTCTGGTGCCTTAGAGTGTTGGAGTTCTGAGACTGGCCAATCAGAGTCCTTTATGCAAATAATCCCGCAGTGGCAACCAATCGAAACGCTGCCACATATTCCTCCGCACCTCCGCCCGCATACACTGACTTTTATTATATACATAGATTACTATTATTATGGAGTTGTAGGCAAAGCACTCAAGTGCTTTAGTGATATTAAACTATGTACTTAAGCCTTCAAATGGCTTTGCCACACAACATTGTGTATCTCCTGTAGTCGCATTGCACTTGGATTGGGATCGGAGCGTCTCTCTTGATTGGCAGGGAAAGCCCGTCAACAAATCAAAATGCCTGTAAGTATTTTGAAGGTCTCCAACCCAGCCCAGTGCAATCTCTATTTTATTTCTTCTCCACATGGTTTAGGCCAGTGTTTCTCAACCTGGGGGTCGGGACCCCCAGGGGGGTCGCTAGAGGGTTTCAGAGGGGTCGCCAAATGCCATCAGAAAACATATTTCTGCTGGTCTTAGGAAGCCCTTTGGCAGAGAAGGTTGAAGATCTCTCCGCTTGTCCTTCTCTTTCTTTTTGGAAACAGACTGCGAATTCTCCCACCTAAAGCTCTCCTTTGCTGTGATTGGCAGGCCTCCCAGCCAATGGGAGGGCTGTTTCTGATACTCCAATCAGGGAGGGCAGGTGTGCTTGGCGCATGCCAGCATGATGTGCATGTGCGGGTGAGGGAGAGCGTGAGAGGTGGGATGGAGGCTCACGCCAGCTAGTCCCTTCAAGGCATGAGGGTTCTATATAGGAAGTTTGACCCAGTTCTATCATTGGTGGGGTGCAAGGGGCTCTTTGATTGTAGGTGAACTATAAATTCCAGCAACTACAACTCCCAAGTTTTCCCCAAACTCCACCAGTGTTCACATTTGGGTATATTGAGGATTCGTGTCAAGTGTGGTCCAGATCCATCCTTGTTGAGTCTATAGTGCTCTCTGGATGTGGGTGAACTACAACTCCCAAACTCAAGGTCAATGCCCACCAAACCTGCCCATTATTTCCTGTTGGTCATGGGAATTTTGAGTGCCAAGTTTGTTTCAATTCCATTGTTGGTGAGTTCAGAATGCTCTTTGATTGTAGGTGAACTATAAATCCCAGCAACTACAACTTCCAAATGTCAAAATCAACACCCCCCCCCCCCCACACACACACACACACACACAAATACAGTTATGAAGTAGTAATGAAAATAATGTTATGGTTAGGGGTCACCACAACATGAAGAACTGTATTAAGGGGTCGCAGCATTGGGAAGGTTGAGAAACAGTGTTTTAGGCCTTCCCTACACACCTCTCCACACAGACACACACTTCTCTTCCTGCCTCCTGCCTATTGCTCCTTCTTATCCCACGCCTGCCTGCTTTTCTACATCTTGGAAGGGCAGGAATTCACATCCCCGGCCGGCCGTCAAGAGTTATAAACTATTTTCGTTCTGCAAAGTCCATTAGAGGGCTTTTTATTTAGATTTTTGGAATGTTTTGCGGCATATATATATATATATATATATATATATATATATATATATATATGTATCTATATCTCCTGGCATGCCGTCCTAGTTGTCCCTCTGCAGCACCGAGGTGAGGAAGCGAGCCTTTTATAAGGCTCCCTGTAAGCTTTCCGAAAGGAAACCAGGCATTCCTGGCTGTGATGCCCTTGCCAACAAACGCAGCTCCCCTTTGGATGGACTTCGAAATCCTTGGAATCTTGGCCACGGGCCATTTTGAAGGCTTTCTCGGCCTACTCCGAGGGAAGGCGTAGGCGGCCAAATGGGCCATTTCCTTTCCTCCGCTTCCCGGCTTCCTTCGGAGGAGTACCTTCAGCAGCAAGCGGGCTAAAAATATTTCCAGAAGCTGATCCAAGATGCAGCACACTCGTTTCCTTGCGTTTCCAGAAATGGAGATGCGCCAGATTTATTCACTTTGCTTCTAGACCAGTGGTTCTCAACCTTCCTCATGCGGTGACCCCTTAATACAGTTCCTCATGTTGTGGTGACCCCCAACCATAAAATTATTTTCATTGCTACTTCATAACTAAATTTTGCCACTGTTATGAATAGTAAGGTAAATATCTGATATGCCAGATGTATTTTCACTCACTGGACCAAATTTGGCACAAATACCCGATGTGCCCACATTTGAATACTGGTGTGTGTGTGAGGTGGGGGGGTTGATTTTGTCATTTGGGAGTTGTAGTTGCTGGGATTCATAGTTCACCTACAATCAAAGAGCATTCTGAACTTCACCAATGATGGAATTGAACCAAATTTGGCACACAGAACTCCCATGACCAACAGAAAATGCTGGGAGGGTTTGGCAGGCATGGACCTTGAGTTTTGGAGTTGTAGTTCTCCTACATCCTGAGAGCACTGTGAACTCAAACAATGATGGATTTAGACCAAACTTGGCAATATGCCCAAATATGAACACTGGTACAGTTTGGAAAAAGAGACTTGATATTTGGGAGTTGTAGTTGCTGGGATTTATAGTTCACCTATAATCAAAGAGCATTCTGAACCCCACCAATGATAAAATTGGGCCAAATTTCTCACACAGAACCCCCATGAACAACAGAAAATACTGTCTTTTTGGTGGTCTTTGGCGACCCCTCTGACATCCCCTCGCGACCCCCCCCCCAGGGGTCCCGACCCCCAGGTTGAGAAACACTGTTCTAGACCGCCCCTCTCAGCCCGAAGGCGACTCGAGGCGGTGTACAAATAGCAGGAAATGCTCAATACAAACACATCAACAATTATCAACACAATTCCAACATATACAAATCAGCATTTAACGTTAAAAACACAATATCAGCATCTCACCATTAAATCAATTTCCAGTTGCATCGTCGTCGTTCCTTAGGTCTCAATTTGATAATCATACTACATCTGCAAATGCGCGGTCAAATAGCCAGGTCTTGACCTTTTTGCAAAATGTCAGGAGGGAGGGGGCTGATCTGATGTCATTCGGAAGGGCGTTCCAAAGCCGAGGAGCCACCACTGAAAAGGCCCTGTCTCTCGTTCCCACCAATCGCGCCTGCAAAGCAGGCGGGACCGAGAACAGGGCCTCTCCGGATGATCTTAAGGTTCATAGGAAGAGATGCGTTCGGACATGTAAGTTGGAGCAGAACCGTTAAGGGCTTTAAAGGCTAAAGCCAGCACTTTGAATTGTGCGCTCTCTGAGTGCCACTCCTGTTATCAGCCTGGCTGCTGTCGTTGGACCAGTTGAAGCTTCCGAACAGTCTTCAAAGGCAGTCCCACGTAGAGGGCGTTGCAGTAATCTATACGGGATGTAATCAGAGCGTGGACTACCGTGGCCAAGTCAGACTTCCCAAGGTACGGGCGCAGTTGGCGCACAAGTTTTAACTGTGCGAATGCTCCCCTGGTCACCGCCGAAACCTGGGGTTCCAGGCTCAGCGATGAGTCCAGGATCACACCCAGACTGCGAACCTGCGCCTTCAGGGGGAATGTCACCCCGTCAAGCTCAGGCTGTAACCCTATGCCCTGTTCGGGTATAATGTGTGCATATCCAAGCAGGGTAGCCCTTTACAGCTGACAGATGGTAATTTTGCCAGTGCTTATTGTTTTTAAGTCCAGGCCAAGGTCCTGAGGCACTGCACCCAGGGTGCCAATCCCCACTGGGATCACCTTTACTGCCTTGTGCCAGAGTCTTTGCAGTTCAATGTTGTTGTTGTTGGCTATTGTGTGTGAAATCTAGATTTTCGGTGCAGTTATCTTTAAATATGAGACACCGAGGATAGTACCTTTCCCCCTTGGGCAATGTCTGTTGGACTAAGCCAGTGTTTCCCAACCAGTGTGCCGTGAGCGTTTATCAGGTGTGCCGTGGGAAATTGGAACCTCCAAGACCCTTTCGTCCCCCTCCTGCCGAACACTTTTTCTTCTCCACTCGGGCTCCCTTCTTCCCAGCCTCACTCTGCTCACTTTGTCTCACTTTGCTTTGGGGCGAGTCTGTGCAGTAGCGCCCGCACGGGTCACGTCTTCCTCCCTCCCCTCATGAACACGCTCACGCTGCCCCCTCGGATTAAAATGGCGGCAGAAGCGGCAGTGTAGAAGAAAAAGCAAGTGTTCGGCAGGAGGGGGACGAAGAGGTCTCTGTCAAAAGCTGGCATGGGCAAACTTGGACCTTCCAGGTGTTTTGGACTCCAACTCCCACCATTCCTAGCAGCCTCAGGCCCTTTTCCTTTTTCCCCCTCAGCCACTTAAGCAGGAAAGGGCCTCAGACTGTTAGGAATGGTGGGAGTTGAAGTCCAAAGCACCCAGAGGGCCGAAGTTTTCCCATGCCTGTTTTAGGGACCTAAAAGTGGTGAGCCTCCTTCCAACATTGTGATTCTGGATAGAAAACAAACAACAACATAACATAACATTGTGTGAGTCCACAGTGCTCTCTGGGCGTAGGTGAACTGCAACTTCCAAACTCAAGGTCAATTCCCAAGCAAACCCTTTCAGGACTTTCTGTTGGTAATGAGAGTTCAATATGCCAAGTTTGGTTCAATTCCATTGTTGCAAGAGTTCAGGATGCTCTTTGATTGTGTGTTAACTATAAATCCCAGAAACTGTAACTTCCAAACGTCAAGGTCTTTCCCCCCTATTTCTAGTTGTAGGTGAACTACAACTCCAAAACCCAAGATCAATGCCCACCAAACTCTTATAGCATTTTCTCTTGGTTATGGGAGTTCTGTGTGGGAAGTTTGTGTCTTTCTGCCATTCCTGACAGGATATCTATGTTGTGTTCATCGAAACAGGTCCAGGTTTCACACTGAGTGTATAAATACATTTTAAAACATATTAACTATATGTATTACTGTGTTAGAGTGTCATTTTGTGTCATTTTGGTTGGTGGTGTGCCCCAGGATTTTGTCAATGTAAAAAATGTGCCGCGGCTCAAGAAAGGTTGAAAAACACTGGACTAAGCGAACATCTTCCCCAATGCTTGGCCGCTGATATTGTTAGTATTGTTGTGCAGTTTGCTCTTTTTAACAAATCAAGAGTTTCTTTGATTATTCTGATGGTCGCTCGCCCACTCTCTGTCTCCCTCTCTCTCTCTTCTAAAGTCAAATTTGGGATTCTGATGTTCGGAGCAGGGAGGTCACAAGGCCCTAATGCATTTAGCATTGACTGCCCTCTCTTGTACTGCTTCTATTAGTCCGTAATTTGATTTGTACCTATTCATTTGCAAGCCTTCCAGCAGCACGGGGCTGGGCCGGCGTCTAATTGGTGCTGTCTCTATTTTAGCCTCATTAAATTAGCCCTGACTCCTGGCCACTTGGTGTCTGCGCTCGTCTGTCCATTTATACAACCTAATGTAACACAAAATTCATTACTGATCGCATTACTTTCAACTCCGAAGCCCGCCTCGCAATAAACATTTTCTTAACCCCTTCCTTCCCGACTCGGCCTGGAGGCAGAAAGATGAGCAAGATGGCAGGCCTTCTGAATGAGGAGGAAGGCACCAACTAGGAGAGGCTGCCGTGGTTCACTTTTGCCGGAGCCAACTGGGGAGACTCAGGCGTCCCTTTCCTATCACCTTGGAATATTACTCCGACAAAGAAATGTCTCAATGCTTTGGATGCTTAATTTGATTTATTTACTAGCTTGGGGACCCGGCCCTGCCCGGCTTATTTGAGAAAGGCATTGTGTGGCAGGGTTGGTCCTTATCAGATGTTTACGTGGCTCACAGTGGTCTCAGGAAGTTAGTGAAGGTACTGCGAGTCCCATCGGCCATGGTCTGTCCCCCTCCAAACAGCACCAGGATGTACAAGGAGTCGTGGGGGCTCTGTATCCCAAGTTTGGTCTTGATCAGTCATAAGATGAGGGTTGCAGTGGTCTCAGAAGGTGAGTGAAGGTACTTAAAGTCCCATCATCCATGGTCCACCCTCCTCCAAACAGCACCAGGATGTAGAGTGGGTCATGAGGACTCTGTGTGCCAAGTTTGGCGTTTATCAGTCATTGGATGAGGGTCGCAGCAGTCTCGGGAAATGAGTAAAGGTACTTCAAGTCCCATCATCCGTGGTCCACTGTCCTCCGAACTGCACCAGGATGTAAAGTGGGCCATGGGGGCATTGTGTACCAAGTTTGGTCTTGATTAGTCACTGGATGAGGGTCGCAGCAGGCTCGGGAAGTGAGTGGAGGTACTTGAAATCCCATCATCCATGGTCCGCCCTCCTCTAAACTGCAGTAGGATGGAGTCTGTGTCATGGGGGCACTGTGTGCCAAGTTTAGTCTGTATCGGTCTTTGTTCAGGGCCGCAGTGGTCTGTGGGATTTATTTTATTTACCACATTTATATGCCGCCCTTCTCACCCCGAAGGGGACTCAGAGCGGCTTACAAGTAAAATGTAAATACAATATATTATATTATTGCCATAGCACAATATTAATATTATAGATTACTTTGTACTATAACATTATACTGTAATATTATTAGTAATATTATATATAATATAATATATATAATTATAATATCATATTAGTAGTAGTATTATATTGTATATAGAGGGCAGGGGTCCTCAAACTAAGGCCCGAGGACCGGATACGGCACTCCAAGGTCATTTACCTGGCCCTCACTCAAGGTCAACTTAAGTCTGAAACGACTTGAAAGCACACAACAACAACACTCTCTCTCGGCATTACTTCGCGAACTAAGGTTCTTTAGGAAGGACTCACCCCACGCTTTTTACAAGCGCGTTGATGACTAAAAAGGCCAATCTGAGATAGGCAAGTCCGGTTGCAGAAAGCACAGCAGAAGGTCTCCTTGGGTGATGTTGCTTACAAGTTGCGGTTCTTTCTGCGTTGTCGTTTCTCTTCGAGACCCATTCGACGTGTCTTCTCGAAAGAGGCCGCAGCATTGTGGAGAGTGCGTCTCCATGCCTCCCGATGTGAGGCCAGGGTGGACCATTGTTGGTGATCAATCTGGCTGAGCCTGAGATGCTGTTTCAGTGAGTCCTAATATCTCTTTTTGGGGGCGCCTCTCTTGCGGTGACCCGTGGCGAGTACACCGTAGAGTAGTATCTTTGGGAGGCGGTGGTCCTCCATCCTAGAGACGTGCCCTGCCCAGCGCAGCTGTGTTCTCAATAGCATGGCCTCAATGCTGGTGATCCCTGCTTGCTCAAGGACAGCAACATTAGTCGCATAGTCGGTCCAGTGTATATTTAGGATTGTGCGAAGACAGCGCTGATGGAAGCGTTCGAGGAGTCATGGGTGCTGGCAATAGGTGACCCATGTTTCAGACCCATATAGGAGAATAGACAGTACGATAGCTCTGTACACACTGATTTTGGTGCTTTGTCTCAGGGGTCTGTTACTCCAGACTCTTTTGTGAAGCCTTCCAAATGCACTCTATGCCTTTGCTAATCTGTGATCTATCTCTTTATCAATCTTGGCGTCTGAAGAGATGATGCTTCCCAGGGAGGTGAACTGCTGAACGGACTTAATCACAGATTTGCCTATGCTGACGTGGGGGTGATGGTGTTCTTCCTGTGGTGCGGGCTGGTAGAGGACTTCTGTTTTCTTCAGGCTGACTTCCAGCCCAAATAACTCTGCAGCTGTTGCAGAGCAGGATGTTAGGCGCTGCAGAGCTGCTTCTGAATGGGCGACAAGGGCAGCATCGTCAGCAAAAAGCAGCTCACAGACTAGATAGCTTAGAGTCTTAGTGCGAGCCCTCAGGCGGCTTAAGTTGAACAAGCTGCCCTCAGTACGATAGCGTATATATATGCCGTCTTCTTCTTTGAGGTCTGCCGTAGCCCTTTGGAGCATCATGCTGAAGAAGACTGTAAATAGTGTTGGTGCAAGAACACAACCTTGTTTCACTCCATGAGTTATGAGAAAGGGCTCTGAGAGAGCATCGCCGTATCTGACTTGACCGCGCTGGCCCTCATGTAACAGGATAATCATTTTGGGGGATTTGGGGGGACATCCTAGACGTTCCAGGATCTGCCACAGACCTTTTCTGCTCACGGTGTCGAAGGCTTTGGTGAGGTCGACCAATGTTACATAGAGACCTTTGTTCTGCTCTCTACATTTCTCTTGCAGTTGTCTAAGGACAAAAACCATATCTGTGGTGCTCCTATTAGCTCTTTGTATTTTACTCTGTTGTATTGTATTTTAGAAGGGCTTGGCCTCATGTTAGCCGCCCCGAGTCCCCATTGGGGAGATGGTGGTGGAGTATAAATATAGATTATTATAATATTATTAAAAAAATTTTCACGATATTTATATGTTGCCCTTCTCAACCCCGGAGGGGAATCAGAGCAGCTCCATTATTATTATTATTATTATTATTATTATTATTATTATATGGGCCTCTGAACTCCTCTAGCAAGGATTTCAGTGCGGAGACGGAGGTGGTCACCAAGACCAAACGAGCCAGCCCCATGTTCTGTGTAATTTCAACTAATTTGGCCTTTGACCTTCCATTTATATTGCCGAAGGTTTGGCTACATTAAAGCCCGGCTTCTTGTTTTATGTGGCTCCGATGCCCCCGTTGAAGGATCCTCATGATCTTGAACAAATTTATAGCTTAAGCAGCTTGCCTCCTATTTCCTTCTGCCCCAAGTCTCCTCAATCAAGCATTTTTTACAAGGCATCCCGAAATCACATTTTCTAAAGTGCTCCCCGTTGTGAAGTGGAGACACAAAATGGGATCAGAAGTCCATGTCCCAACCTTCTGGGCGAAAAAGCACATTCGCCCCCACTGGCATTTTTTTTCCCTTCAGTAGAAATTCCACATTATGTTTTGGGGTCAAGGGCCGGGTGGGATGCCACCAGTTTAAACTGCACCTTCAGAACCCAGAAAGCTTACGCTTGGTACCTCGGCTAAATCAGCCTGTTGCACCAACTTTGTGGCTGGGACGTCATCGGCACCTGGCAAACCAACTCCGTCCCATTTGTTTCTTTGAGAACGTACCGATTGCAGTGACTGTGAGCACTGCATACACGTCTCGATAGGCTCAGATTATACAGTTCATACTAAGAAGCACTTATAGTTGGCACTCCTTCTTTGTGGTTTTGATCCATAGGGTCTTTCTAGGAATCTCTAGTTCCTCCTATGGTAGGTTTTGTGGAGTTTGCATCATCAGGCGTAACTACAACAGATTTCTTAGAATTGTTTTCTTCTGATCTTCTTCATGCATTCTCACATTCATTCTTTACAGAATCATAGAATCATTGAGTTGGAAGAGACCTCGTGGGCCGGGTAAATGACCTTGGTGGGCCGTATCCGGCCCTCGGACCTTACTTTGAGGTCCCCTTGATCTAGGGACTAGAGCAAGGGTAGGGAACCTGTGGCTCTTTTCATGATTGCATCTGGCTCTCCAGAGCAGCCCGGACCTCGGTCTCCCAGCATACAGTGGGGAGGAGTGACGCAAATGCGCCGCGACTGCCGCTTCCCCGCCACCTCTTCCTCATCCCCCGCTGCTCTCGGGGGCCCTGCACCCTCTTTGCCATTTTGGGGCGGGTGGGTGGGTAAGTGGGCTAGCTTCCTAGCCATTTGGGAGGGTCCCTTTTTGGTTGCCTCAGTTTCCCCGGTGGTATGGAAGCCCATCCTTAAAGGTACAGGCACCCCTTTGATCCAGGCAGGGCTAGCTCTGCACCCAAGCGGCCGCTCCTTCGACCTGGCCCTCTTTCCAGGCGCCGGAGATCCCTTTCTGACGCTCGCCCACCTCCAGGCGGCTCCCGTTAAGCCGTTGGTGCTGCATTCACATGTTATGCGACTCCATTCCTGGGTCAGGAGGTCTCGCGCCGCCTCCTTCGCGCCTCCCTCGCTTTGGGACCTCCCTTTGCACGTGTTTCCTTCCCTCCTGGGAGCAGCCCGCGCTCAGTTGGGTCCAGGAAGCGGGCGACACGCATGTACATAGCCATGGCTGCCGACCCGGGTCATGCAAACACCGTTCCTGTGGTTCTTCACAGCGAATCGGACCCCCTGCGCCGCTAGAGGTACACTCAGGACAATTTCGGTGAGTGTATACACCCGTGCAAGGGTTTTGCACGTCTGAATGGGGTTGAGATGCGTGTTCTGGGCTTAATATTTTTCCTATCCCTACATAATGTTTCCATCGTGTTTTCAATATCTTCCCAATTGGGGGGGGGAGCGGTAGAGGTTGGCTTAAAGGGGGCGTAATTCCAAAGTGTGGCCTAGGGTGCCATAAGGTGTTAATCCGGGCCTGGCTTGTCCCACTCTCCAAGAAACTCTCCAAGATGATCGCCAGTGGTTCTGAAATGACTTCCACTAGTTCATTCAATACTCTTGGATGTAGTTGATCTGGCCCTGGATCTTGAATTTGTTTTGAGTGGCTAGGTATTCCTGGATGACTTGTTTCCTTATTTGGGGTTGGATTTCCGACGCCCACTCCATGTTGCTGAGGTTAAGGACCGCTTTCTTTTGGTGAGGAGACTGAGGCACACTAATCCCAAGATCTCCCCAAAATATTTCCACTGTATTGCACTTATCTGAGGAATATGGGTGTTCTTTAATGAACCTTTATTTATGGGAGGGGAGAATTATGTCACCCTCATACCCGTAAAGAGTAAAGCCCCCTTTTATTGGATTCTTCTGCTGCGTCGTCGCTGCGGCTAATTACATTTTGCGTGGCAAATAAAAACCAGATGACTCCTGGGGACGGACGGCAAAAAAACCTCCTGCGAGTGAGAATTTTATCTACTGATCTCGATAAACAATGTCTCATCATCAAACGGCTATTGCAACTAAATGGCTTCCTAAGCACTTTTGTTGTCTGGGAGTTGTGGTGCGGTTTGAGATGGGATGTGAGAATGTGAAGGCCTCTGGTCTCAAAGCAAAACATCCCGAGTTTGGAGAGTTCTGAGAAATCACTCTTGTGGGGACCCCCAGCCAGCATATATCGCAGTCCCGACAAGTCATATCTCCTAAGCTCTGATTCTACATCTATATCTTCCCCTCGATATTCGGAAGCATTTCTTCCTTCCAACCTACTGAGAATCAAGTGTAGCGTTGTTCCAAAGGACAAGGAGAAAGAGTTGCAATGGTACTCCTATCCACTTGAAGCAAATGCTCCAAAATGTGCAATAGCCATTAAATGGGGGAGTCATTTTCGTCTCCACTTCGGCTCTCGTCCCTTGAAATTCAGTCTGAAAAAAAGTCCAGCCTCCAAATCATTTTTTTCCAGCTATCTTGCATCTAAAGCAGGGGTTGGGAACCTTTTTGACTCCGAGAGCCATGAAAGCAAAATATTTGGCAATTTATTTCAGGGAGAGCCATATAATAGATATAATATATTTTAAGACTGAATTCAACTCAATGTGAGTCTATACGTACATACGATGAGAAAAGGATTCCCCCGGCAGAATGACGGACACTTCAGACCTGGCTCTGCAAAAGGCATGCTCAGGACTCTGGGAAGGAAGAGAAGACGGAAGGAAGGAAGGAAGGAAGGGGGAAAGAAAGAAAAGAAAGAAAGGAGGGAGAGGAAGAACGAAAGGAAGAACGAACTATGGAAAAGGAAGAAAAGAAAAGCAGGAGAGAGACAAGGAGGGGAAAAGAAAGAAGGAAATGGGAAGGGAGGAAAGGAAAGGGTGGGGAAAAGAAAGGAAAGGGAGTGAGGAAAAAGTGAAATAATGAAGGGAAAAGAAGAAAAGAAAGAAAGGGGGAGAGGGGGAGTGAAAAGAAAGGAAGGAGAAAGAAAGGAAGATGGGGAAAAAGAATAGAAGAGGAAGGAAGGAAGGAAGGAAGGAAGGAAGGAAGGAAGGAAGGAAGGAAGGAAGGAAGCAGGCAGGCAGGCAGGCAGGCAGGCAGGCAGGCAGGCAGGCAGGCAGGCAGGCAGGCAGGCAGGCAGGCAGGCAGGCTGGGTGGGAGGGAGGGAGGGAGGGAGGGAGGGAGGGAGGGAGGGAGAGGAGAGAGGAGGGAAAATAAGGAGAGAAGGAGAAGGAAAGCCAGATGCAATCATGAAAAGAGCCACACCTGGCTCCCGAGCCATAGGTTCCTGACCCTTGGTCTAAAGCCTGGGCCGCGCTAGCACAATGGTTAAACCGTTGAGCTGCTGAACTTGCTGACCGGAAGAATTGTGGTTCAAATCCATGGGACAGGGTGAGCTCCTGCTGTTAGGCCCAGCTCCAGCCAACCTAGCAGTTCAAAAACATGCAAATATGAGTAGATAAATAGATAGCGCCTTGGCGGGAAAGTAAACGGCACTCTATGGAGTCTTGCCAGCCACATGATGTGGGAGGCATCTATGGACAATACTGGCTTGTCGGCTTACAAATGGAGATGAGAACCACCCCAGAGCTGGAGATGAAGGGGAAGCCTTTACCTTTATCTGTGTACCTGTGTGTCATTGTGTCAAATCATTGAATGTTTGCCTGCTGGAATCCGCCCTGTGTCCCTTTGGGAAGATAGGGCGGAATACAAATAAAGTGGTGTTGTTGTTGTTATCCCACCAATCTCCCATATGTCCACCTATCTCAGTGCCTAACCTTAAGTCTTGAGCCTCATTCGCTTTCCTTCAATGCCCAGATGAGGGGAGGAATTTCAGGATGAGAGTGCTGCCCCGAAAAAAAAACTTCTATGGTCCTCGTTGCTTCTCTTTACTCTGGGGTTGCAGTGGGTGCAAGGATCAAGTCCACAGACCCTTAGAGTTGCTACTAATCTCTCTCCCGAGTGAGGACTGAAACCCTGGTCTCCAATGTTGTAGTTCAATACTCAAACTACCAAATAATAATAATAATAATAATCTATTAGATAAAGGAGGTCCCGTCATGGAACGACCGTCCTAGGCAGAGAAACCTTACAAGGCAGAGACACCAAACTTGGCAACAAAAATAGGCCTCAGGCAAGGTAGGTTTTTAGCAAATAAACTTTCCCCCCCAAAACCTAGAAGGCCCCCAAAACAACAATACCAAAAAACCTACATTTCCCAGCATCCTCCCCGGCTGCCAACGAATCTCCCGGCCTCTACATTCTGACAGCATGATTGGTTGCCAGTGAGGGAGTATTTGCATAACGCCTCTATTGGCCAGCCAACATGAACATTCCGACCCATAATAAACTGGCAGAGGAGGATAAGGCAAAGGCCTGAGGCAGTCGCCAACACAAACACCCAATTCACTTCCCACAGAAAATTTAAACCCCTACAAATCACAGACCACGCCCAAAATTGACAGTAAGGCTTCATTAACTTGATTTCCCTGACTAGGCCTCACTTAATGGGATGCTGTTTACGCTCTGAATTGACAGTAAGGCTTCATTAACTTGATTTTCCCGCCTAGGCCTCAGCTCATGGGACATTGTGTATGGCCTGAATTGACAGTAAGGCTTCATTAACTTGATTTTCCTGACTAGGCCTCAGCTCATGGGACATTGTGTATGGCCTGAATTTACAGTAACCTACCTTGGCACACAGAGCCCCTGTAACCCACGCTACATTCTACTGCAGTTTGGAGGAGGGTGGACCATGGATGATGGGATTTGATGTACCTCCATGGATTATGGGATTTGTAGTACTTTCAAACCCTTAATTCCCCACAGACCACTGTGGCCCAGAACCAAGACCGATAAAGACCCAACTTGGCACACAGTGCCCCCATGACCCACACTCCATCCAACTGCAGTTTAGAGGAGGGCACACCATGGATGATGGGATTTCAAATACCTCCACTCACTTCCAAAGTACCCCACCCACACAAGCATCAACCTCTACATCAACACAGCAGACGGAAAGACAAAAAACATTGTATATCCACAAGCTATGCAGAACGCCAGCAACACCACACTCCCCAGGACTTCAACATCCCACCCACCAGAACAACCCACAACGACACAGCCATGACCCCACCAAGACCACAACTAACTTCGATTCCAACCCTTACATACTCAAACTTTCTCGCATCTCCTAAATAGGGCACAGCAACGCGTGCCGGGTACAGCTAGTAATAATAATAATTTTGCGGTTTTCTGTCATTGTATATTTGGAACACTATAAATGGGGCAACACACATAGTATGAATGGTCACTCCCCAAAGGCACATCGGAAAAACCAGGTTTTCAGATTTTTCTTGAAGTCTGCTAAGGATTTTTATACTTTTGTTGCACGTTATAGACCCTGTGGGATCATTTCTATCTCCCAAGCAGCTCTCCCTGCTTGGGAAATCATTTGCAGCGTGGGTGTCGTTTTCCCCCAGGACCTTTTTAATGTTTCATATTATTCAGTTCTGTGATCCTGGACACTTTTCAAAATGCTTCTAATTGCTCGAAAGTGGGATGCGGAGAGAGGAATGTCCTCCGTTTTTCATTAACTCCTCCAAACCTCACCAAGGGTCACTTTTTCACAGCTGTGGGTCTGTTGCAGAGTGTAGGCCAACCCTTCACCCTGACAACATCCTCCTCAAAGGCTGCCCTGAGTTTGTCTTGAAGGAAACAAGAAGTCCTTTTAGCCCTGAAAAGTTTTGGAAGCCGATCTGCAATTGAGGGCTAACGCTACGCAACATTCACATTGGTTGTTTTGCATTAAAGATGGCATTTATGTGTAGGAAATTGTATTTCTACACACAGATATTTCAGGTTGGATTGGATGGTCCCCATGAATGAAAAGTAACGCCTCCACCTTCGTAACTCCTCAACAGATGACAGTACTGGTATGTAGCAGGTACTGGCTTGTTCAGTAGACTCTCCTCTACAGTTCCATTTTGGCTGGAAGCCTTAGCATTGAACGGTTGTGTTGTTAAAGTGCGGAGTATGGAACCATACTCCGCACTTTATATTAATTTTAACATATACAAGAGTTGAATGAAAAATAATGCCTCCACCTTCGTAACTCCTCAACAGATGGCAGTCCTGGTATGCGGCAGGTACTGGCTTGTTCAGTAGACTCTCCTCTTTAGTTTTGGTGGGAAGCCTTAGCATTGAATGGTTGTGTTGTTAAAGTGCAAAGTATGGACGCAGACGTTTGGTCAATGCGATTTAAGCAACGTGCATTGAATTCTTGACAGTAGAAGGTGTCACCCCAAAGGAGATTCATCAGAGAATTCAAGCTGTTTATGGTGATTGTGTTGATGTGAGTACTGTGTGTCGTTTGCATTCCCTGATTAATCTCCTTTGGGGTGACACCTTCTGCTGTCAAGAATTCTGCTGGTCACATCCCGAATAGATTACTGCAACGCACTCTACGTGGGGCTGCCTTTGAAGACAGTTCGGAAATTGTAGCTAGTCCAACGGGTGGCAGGCAGATTACTAACGGGAGCTACATACAGGGAGCATACCACCCCCCTGTTGTGTCAACTCCACTGGCTGACTATCCACTTCCGAGCTCAATTGAAAGTGCTGGTTTTGACCTTTAAACTTTATACGGTTCTGGCCCAGCTTACTTGTCCGAACGCATCTGCCGCTACGTCCCACCTCGTAATTTAAGATCATCCGGGGAGGCCCTGCTCTCGCTCCCGCCAACTTCTCAAACGCGGAGCCACCACCGAGAGGGCCTTCTCGGTGGTGGCTCCCTGCCTGTGGAATGCGCTTCCAAGCTACATATGATCAACCCCATCCCTCCTGGCATTCAGGAAAAAATTGAAATCGTGGCTCTGGGACCAGGCTTTTGCACATTAGCACAATGCAGCACTTTGGATTGTAATTGTAATTGGTAAGTTGTTGGTTATAGCTCAACGTTTATGTGGTGGACGGAACTCTGTTTTTAACTTAAGTGTATGTGCTATAATGCTAATTGTATTTTAATCCTGAATGTTTATGGTTTTATATTGTATTTATATTGTGTACTGGCATCAAATTGTTGCCTTTTGTTAGGCCGCTCTGAGTCCCCCCTCAAGGGTTGAGAAGAGGGGGGTAGAAATGATGTAAATAATAATAATGAAGAAGAAGAAGAAGAAGAAGAATTGACTTATTGCATTTTGCTTAAGTCGCATTGACCAAACGTCTGCGCAGGGTTCCATACTTTGCACTTTAACAACACAACCGTTCAATGCTAAGTCTTCCTGCCAAAATGGAACTGTAGAGGAGAGTCTACTGAACAAGCCAGTACCTGCCGTATATCAGTACTGCCATCGGTTGAGGAGTTACGAAGGTGGAGGCATTACTTTTCATTCAACCCTGGTTCCATACTTTGCACTTTAACAACACAACCGCTCAATGCTAAGGCTTCCTGCAAAAATGGCACTGTAGAGGAGAGTCTACTGAACAAGCCAGTACCTGCTGCATTCCAGTACTGCCATCTGTTGAGAAGTTACGAAGGTGGAGGCATTACTTTTCATTCAACTCTTGTATATGTTAAAATTAATATGGCGTCTCTACTTCACGGATTTTCACTTATCGCGGGTGATCCTTTTCACTTATCGCGGGAACCCCCATGATAAGTGAGGGAACACTATCTCTGTTTTGGAGACTTCAAGGGTTATGGCTGTGCCGTGCAAAGCAGGTAGGGTCCGGAAATTACTCCCCCGCCAATTTTACGGAGACGTTCAACGTCGCAACCGGATTATCAATGCCTATTGTGAGGAGAATTGTTTCTCTAAACACTTGCTTCTTTATCTGGTGTACTTTTAACCTTCCAGAAATTGTGTCGAGTCAAAGCTGGAGAGGGTCCAAAAAGCTAGACCGGAGCTTTTGACAGAACAAAAAAAATATATAGAATGGGGGACAGACGGACCGCAAACTCCCCCGTTTTCTGAAAGTACTGAACCAAATCTGTTTTTGTAAACAAATGGGGCGGGAGAGAAAGCTATTCTAAGAAAGCCTTGACAACTGAAACCATTCTTGCGGGTTTTGCGGAAGAGGATTTGGATATTTCTATCGCACTGTGCGCCTTCTTTGCTTTTCAATTTATCTGTAAAGGAAATTGATACTCCAGGGGTGAAATGTGCCATGCTCTCCCCCCCCCCCCCCAACTCTCTTTTTTCCTTTCCATATGCCGCAATTCAGCCCCAAATTGACAATCCTCACTTTCATGGTTGGCCAAACCGACATGTATTCCCTAGGTGATGGATCGTGTCCGTACATTCAAACAAGAAAACATTTGACATCCAGAGGGTCTCCACTCTCATTCATACAGGGAAGGAAAATGATATTTCTCCAGTCTTCATTTCCCCCTAAAACAAGAAATCACCCCCCAATTATGTGTTCCTTCGGTCCCCAGATGTCTAGCTCAGTGTTTATCAACCTTTTTTGAGCCACGGCACATTTTTTACATTTACAAAATCCTGAGGCACACCACCAACCAAAATGACACAAAACGACACTCTAACACAGTCATACATATAGTTAATATGTTTTTGAATGTATTTATACACTCAGTGTGAAACCTGGGCCTATTTCGATGAACACAACATAGATATCCTGGCAGGAATGGCAGAAAGACACAAACTTACCTCACAGAACTCCCATAACCAAGAGAAAATACTCTAAGAGTTTGGTGGGCATTGACCTTGGGTTTTGGAGTTGTAGTTCACCTATATCCAGAGAGCACTGTGGACTCAAACAATGTTTGATCAGGACCAAACTTGCCATGAATACTCAATATGCCCAAATGTGAACACAGATGGAGTTTGGGTGAAATAGACCTTGACATTTGGGAGTTACAGTTTCTGGGATTTATAGTTAACACACAATCAAAGAGCATCCTGAACTCTTGCCACAATGGAATTGAACCAAACTTGGCACATTGAACTCTCATTACCAACAGAAAGTACTGAAAGAGTTTGCTTAGGAATTGACCTTGAGTTTGGAAGTTGTAGTTCACCTATATCCAGAGAACACTGTGGACTCAATGTTGGATCAGGACCAAACTTGGCATGAATACTCAATATGCCCAAATGTGAACACAGATGGAGTTTGGGGAAAATAGACCTTGACATTTGGGAGGAAGGCTGGCGAGGGAGTCCCTCATGGAATCCCTTCTGCCTTTCCTTCCTCCAAGGGCCCTCCTGCCAGGCCCCGACCCTTTCCCCCGCAAAGGAAGGCCCCTTCTCCCCTTTGGGGCCCTTCCTCCCCGAGGGTCTTCGGGGGGGCCGGGCCGAGGGGAAGGGCGCCCCGGGGCCTCACCTGGGATGCAGCAGGGCCAAGCTGGGGTGCCTCCGGAAGCAGCTGGCTCCTTCGCTTCCTTCAACGCCGCAGGAGGAAGGTGAATGCATCTGCCACCCCCGGGACCTAGTGCGCATGTGCCCAGACAAGCGCACTTCCACTTCTGCTTCCGTTCCCCGCCCTCCCTCGATTGGAGGCTGACTGGCTGGGGAAACGGCCGAAGGAGGCGGCGCCCCGGCCCCTTCTTCTTCGCCGCCCGGCCCTTCCTCCTCCTCCTCCAGCAAGCAGCAGCAGCAGGAGTTTGGCAGGAGGGGAAAGAAAGGGGAGGAAGAAGGGTTTTCCGCAACACACCAGGCGATTGCTCATGGCACACTAGTGTGCCGCGGAACACTGGTTGGGAAACACTGGTCTACGTCATTTCTTTCGATGCCTAAACACTATTTTTTGAAATGCTCAATTGAAGTTTTAGGGTTTAATAATAGTGATTATGATGATGATGATAATAATTCATTTTGCTGTTGTTAGGTGCCCTGACATTAGGTAAAGGTAAAGGTTTCCCCTTGACATGAGGTCTAGTTGAGTCCGACCCTGAGGGTTGGTGCTCATATCCATTTCTAAACCACAGAGCCAGCATTGTCCGTAGATGCCTCCAAGGTCATGTGGCCAGCATGACTGCATGGAATGCCATTACCTTCCCACCAAAGCTATACCTATTGATCTACTCACATTTGCATGTTTGCGAACTGTTAGCAATGGGAGTTCACCCTGTCCACGGATTTGAACCGCTGACCTTTTGATCAGCAAGTTCTGCAACTCAGAAATTTGACTTGCTGTGCCAGTGGGGGCTCCCACCTATATCTATATTTACATTTATAATAATAATAACAACAACAACTTTATTTTTGTATCCCGCCATCATCTCCCTGAAGTGACTCAGGGCGGTGTACATGGGGATAAGCCCGATCAAACATAGATTAAAATAAACGCATTAAAATTTCGAAAGCAGCATCATAAAACGACATAAAAACAACCACCAAACAACCAATAGCCTGACATGGTAGTCAAATTACTATTTATTTATATATCGGAAGTCCTCTACCAGCCCACACCACAGGAAGAACACCATCATCCCCACCTCAGCATAGGCAAAGCTGTGCTTAAGTCCGTTCAGCAGTTCACCTACCTGGGAAGCATCATCTCTTCAGACGCCAAGATTGATAAAGAGGTAGATCACAGATTAGCAAAGGCACAGAGTGCATTTGGAAGGCTTCACAAAAGAGTCTGGAGCAACAAGCACCTGAGGCAAAGCACCAAAATCAGTGTGTACAGAGCTATCGTACTGTCTATTCTCCTCTATGGGTCTGAAACATGGGTCACCTATCGCCAGCACCCATGACTCCTCAAACGCTTTCATCAGCGCTGTCTTCGCACAATCCTAAATATACACTGGACCGACAATGTGACGAATGTTGCTGTCCTTGAGCAAACAGGGATCACCAGCATTGAGGCCATGCTATTGAGAACACAGCTGCACTGGGCAGGGCACGTCTCTAGGATGGAGGATCACCGCCTCCCAAAGATACTACTCTATGGTGAACTCGCCACGGGTCAGCGCAAGAGAGGCGCCCCCAAAAAGAGATATTAGGACTCCCTGAAACAACATCTCAGGCTCGGCCAGATTGACCACCAACAATGGTCCACCGAGGCCTCACATCGGGAGGCATGGAGACGCACTATCCACAATGCTGCGGCCTTTTTCGAGAAGTCACGCCGAACGAGTCTCGACAACGCAGAAAGAACCGCAACTTGGAAACAACATCACCCAAGGAGACTTTCTGCTGTGCTTTCTGCAACCTAACTTGCCTATCTCAGATTGGCCTTTTTAGTCATCAACGTGCTTGTAAAAAGCGTGGGATGAGTCCTTCCTAAGGATCTTCGTTCACGAAGTAATGCCGAGATATATATCTATCCATCAACTCTATCTATCTGTCTAGCTATCTAGCTAACTATTTCTATCCATGTATCGACCACCTATATATCTATCCATCTATTCATTGTCTCTATCTATCTATCGGTCTGTCAGCAAGTTCTGCAGTTTAGCGGTTTAACCTGCTGTGCCACCACGGCCCTTTTCAATAGTCTTAAGTAAAAGCAAAGTGTTGCCACCTCTCCTAGTTTGTCTGCTCTTGTTCACTGATAACATTGGGTATCTTGGCCACAGTGTGATGCGGCTTTGCCACATTGACACTACTTTCCACTCTGGAAATGATTGGGGAGAATGATGAGAAGCAGGGAGGATGGGACGAGGAAGGAAGGACGGCATAGTGAGGTTGGAGGTGCTCTTTCTGAAATGCCACCAGTCTCAGCATCTCATTCAACAGGAAAGCTCTGGCACCAAGAAAAGGGGGGGCATTAGTTGAGCTTCAGAGGCTTTGCGCTGTGAAAAGTGACTGACGTGTGAAAACGCGGCCACAATTAGTTCTTTCCACCGGCGCTCTCCCATTCAGTCTGGGGTCACTCCTCCAGTGAGCCGGGCGCTTGAGCCTGATGCGCCCTGACAGGTGGAGACGGGGCAGAAGAATTCTCCAAGCCAAAGTCGCCGGGGCCGCTTCTCTGGCCCCCATCGCCACGCCACCACGTCCTCTGCCGCCGCCACGTTGGCCCGGCTGTCATTGTATCATTTCGCCCGGCTCGCTTTGCAACAGGAATTTGTGCAACTCTCGGTCGGGGCCAGGGGCCTTCCCTCCACCTCAGAATCAAAAAAATGCCCCCTTTCGTTCCTTCCTTCCTTCTTTTTCCTTCCCATGGTGGACGTTTCTGCTCCAACAGCTCCTTCTGTCAATGAAGGGGAGAGGGGGAAGCAAGAGAAAGGAAAAGCCATTAGAGGAAGAATACACCAGAGGGGAGATTCCACCATTCAGAAAGAGCAAGGGCATGCACGCATCAGCACGAAAGAGACAGCGTAATTTATTGCTGTTCCAAAACAACCGTATAGATTTTTTTTCCACGTTGGAACCCGGTGAACGTCCCATGTGAAAACATGCTCAAAGCAACATGGGGCAAAGCTTCCTGTCTTGTGGAAATTCGGCCAAGGCAGCTCCTAGGCCTCAATCGCTGTTTTTCCCGAGGAGTCCTTCCACAGTTTATGACTAATGTAGTTTCATCTTCCCCCCCTTACAACTTCCTCGCCATTCCGAAAAAAATCCGTCAAATCCAAATGGGAAACTGCGATGACTCATTTGGCCCAACTGCTCCCAGGCCTTCCCGTAGGACAGCTCAATAATCCTGGGGCACACCACCAACCAAAATGACACTCTAACACAATCTGTATACCTTTATAAAACGGAATGTTTGTATGTGTGTATGTGTGTGTATGTGTGTATGGAGGGCGGAAGGGCGGATATGTGGCAGCTATTTGCATAAAGTCCTTTGATTGGACAGCCGCGCCACTCCAAAATTCTAAGGCACCAGACAGAGGGCATTGATAGCCACTGATTAGCCAGCAACCCAGAATCCAGGCCTCTACATTCAAACAACAGGATTTCTTCCCACTGAGGGAAAAAGCCAGCAACCCAGAATCCAGGCCTCTACATTCAAACAACAGGATTTCTTCCCACTGAGGGGAAAAAGCCAGCAACCCAGAATCCAGGCCTCTACATTCAAACAACCGTTTTTTTTCCCACTGTGGGAAAAAAGCCAGCATCCCAGAATCCAGGCCTCTACATTCAAATAACAGGATTTCTTCCCACTGAGGGGGAAAAAGCCAGCAACCCAGCATCCAGGCCTTTAGATTCCAACAACAGGATTTCTTCGCAAGGAGGGGAAAAAGCCAGCATCCCAGAATCCAGGCCTCTACATTCAAACAACAGGATTTCTTCCCACTGAGGGGAAAAGCCAGCAACCCAGAATCCAGGCCTCTACATTCAAACAACAGGATTTCTTCCCACTGAGGGGAAAAAGCCAGCATCCCAGAATCCAGGCCTCTACATTCAAACAACAGGATTTCTTCCCACTGAGGGGAAAAAAGCCAGCAACCCAGAATCCAGGCCTCTACATTCAAACAACAGGATTTCTTCCCACTGAGGGGAAAAAGCCAGCAACCCAGAATCCAGGCCTCTACATTCAAACAACAGGATTTCTTCCCACTGAGGGAAAAATGCACAATCAACATTCCTCCCCACTTGGCTCTGTGAAAACAAAATGGATTCCTGTATTCTCCTCCCCCTCAGCTTTTAGAAAACAGCTGCCTGCCATGCACCCTTTTAAAGTTACCAATAGCAGGCCATAACATTACAGGCCCCAAAATAGAGTTTAGGGCGGATATGTGGCAGCCACTTTCACAGGCCAGGGCGGATATGTGGCAGCCACTTTCACAGGCCACAGCGACCATCGCGGGTGATGGACCTGCACCAAACTTGGTACACATACCCCCCCTATGACATGACCCACGTATTATGGGATTTGTAGTACTTTCCAAGACTTTGGTTCCCACAGACCACTGAGGCCACCAAAAAGGACCAATACAGACCACACTCAGCACACACAGCCCCCATGACCCACTCTACGTCCTGGTGCAGTTCGGAGGAGGGTGGGCCATGGATGATGGGACTTGAAGTGCCTCTACTCACTTCCCAAGTCCGCTGCAACCCTCATCCAATCACTGATCGAGACCAAACTTGCCATACATAACCCCCATGACTGCCTTCACGTCCTGGTGAGGTTTAGGGGTGGACTGACAATGGATGATGGGATTTGTAGTACTTTTACACCCCTCTGTTCCCACAGACCACTGTGGCCCCCAACAAACACCGGGAAAGTCCACACTTGGCACACAGAGCCCCAGTGACCCACTCTACATCCTACTGAAGTTTGGAGGGGGACAGAACATGGATGATGGGACTTGCAGTACCTTCCCTCACTTCCCAATCCTGCTACAAACCTAATCCAATGACTGATCAACACCAAATCTGGCACACAGAGCCCTCATGACCCACTCTACAGCCTGGTGCAGTGTACTGTGAGACGGACCACGGATGATGGGACTTGAAGTACCTTCACTCACTTCCGAAAAACAATGCATCCTCATCCATTCACCAATACAGACCAAACTTAGCACACAGAGTCCCCATGACCCAATCTACATCCTACTACACTTTGGGGGACGGGACACACAGAGATGATGGGACTTGCACTACCTTCAGTAATTTCATGATACCACTGCAACTCCCAATAATGATGGATCAAGACTAAACTTGGCACACAGAGCCCCCATGACCCACTCTGCATCCTGCTGCACTTCTCAAATGACCCGGGCAGGGCCGGGTCCCCAAGCTAGTAATACATATAGTTATGTTTTAAAATGTATTTATACACTCAGTGTGAAAACTGGACATGTTTCGATGAACACAACATAGATATCCTGGCAGGAATGGCAGAAAGACACAAACTTTCAAACAGAACTCCCATAACAAAGAGAAAATGCTATAAGAGTTTGGTGGACATTGACCTTGGGTTTTGGAGTTGCAGTTCACCGACATCCACAGAGCACTGTGGACTGAAACAATGTTGGATCAGGACCAAACTTGGCATGAATACTCATTATGCCCAAATGTGAACACAGATGGAGTTTAGGGAAAATAGACCTTGGGCGTTACAGTTTCTGTGATTTATAGTTAACACACAATCAAAGAGCATCCTGAACTCTTGCAACAATGGAATTGAACCAAACTTGGCATACTGAACTCTCATTACCAACAGAAAGTACTGAAAGGGTTTGCTTGGGAATTGACCTTGAGTTTGGAAGTAGTAGTTCACCTACACCCAGAGAGCACTGTGGACTCAATGTTATGTTATGCTGTTGTTTGTTTTCTATCCAGAATCACAATGTTGGAAGGAGGCTCACTCAGGTCCCTAAAACAGGCATGGAAAAACTTTGGCCCTCTGGGTTCTTTGGACTTCAACTCCCACCATTCCTAACAGCCTGAGGCCCTTTCCTGCTTAAATGGCTGAGGGGGGGAAGGGAAAGGGCCTGAGGCTGCTAGGAATGGTGGGAGTTGGAGTCCAAAACACCTGGAAGTTCTTAGTTTGCCCATGCCAGCTTTCGACAGAGACCTCTTCCTCCCCCTTCCCCCTTCACCCTTTCTTCCCTCTCCTGCCGAACACTTACTTTTTCTTCTACACTACCGCTTCTGCCACCATTTTGATCCGAGGGGGCAGCGTGAGCGTGTTCAGGAGGGGGGGGGAGAGGAAAACGTGACCCATGCGGGCGCTACTGCGCAGACTCGCCCCAGAGCAGAGCGAGGCAAAGCGAGCAGAGCGAGGCTGGGAAGAAGGGAGCCCGAGTGGAGAAGAAAAAGTGTTCGGCAGGAGGGGGAAGAAAGGGGATTGGAGGTCCCAATTTCCCACGGCACACCTGATGATCGCTCACGGCACACTGGTTGGGAAACACTGCTCTAGGGAGACTCATTTTGGAGCTGCCTTTGCAATGACAGTAAGGACATCTACCTGGTGTGGCCCCGGCCTTCCTCCACGTGCAGTTGCTGAGCCTTCTCACCTTGAAAACGGAGGTGGCCATTTGCTTGTTCCTTGGTGGCACTTTCTCACGCTTGCCTGCCTTGGCTGGGAGTCCGTCGTGGTTACTAAGAGCTCTCGGTATTGATCTACCTGTTCCAAAAATACTTTGGGGGAATCAGGGAAGGGCGTACCTTGCTGCCTGCACAACTGTGGGAAGAAAACAGGTATAAAAAAAAGGACAAGAGCAAGGCGGGCGAACCATCTGTAGACAAACGAAGCACAAGTGTCAAAAGCTACAAATGTACAGTATAGGTATGGGAAGGAAAAGCAAAATGAGGACATTGCCTCCCCTCTGAAAGCTCAAAAATATGTGTATTACAGCAGTGTATTTCAACCTTTTTTGAGCCGCGGCACATTTTTTACATTTACAAAATCCTGGGGCACACCACCAACCTAAATGACACAAAATGACACTCTAACACAGTAATACATATAGTTAATATGTTTTTTAAATGTATTTATTCACTCAGTGAAACCTGGGCCTGTTTCGATGAACACAACATGGATATCCTGGTAGGAATGGCAGAAAGACACACACAAAGGTCTTGCTCAACAGCTGTCAGTCTCTCTCCCTTTGTTTAGTTTTTATCACAGTCAAGGTAGAGAAGCTCATCTCACACAGATATGTGGTTGAAAACGGGAGCAATGTCAAAATAGACCAACAGAAAATACTGGGTATGGTGGGCATTAACCTTGAGTTTTGGAGTTGTAGTTCACTGACATCGAGAGAGCACTGTGGACTGAAACAATGTTGGATCAGGACCAAACTTGGCATGAATACTCAATATGCCCAAATGTGAATACAGATGGAGTTTGGGGGAAATAGACCTTGACATTTGGGAATTACAGTTTCTGGGATTTATGGTTAACACAAAATCAAAGAGCATCCTGAACTCTTGCTACATTGGAATTGAACCAAACTTGGCATTTTGAACTCTCATTGCCAACAGAAAGTACTGAAAGGGTTTGCTTGGGAATTGACCTTGAGTTTGGAAGTTGTAGTTCACCTACACCCAGAGAGCACTGTGGACTCAATGTTATGTTTGCTGGTTTGAGGCTCAGAATCCAATTTAGGAGGTCCCTAAAACAGGCATGGGAAAACTTTGGCCCTCTGGGTGCTTTGGACTTCAACTCCCACCATTCCAAACAGCCTGAGGCCCTTTCCTGCTTAAGTGGCTGGGGGGGGGGGGGAGGAAAAGGGCCTGAGGCTGCTAGGAATGGTGGGAGTTGGAGTCCAAAACACCTGGAAGGTCCAAGTTTGCCCATGCCAGCTTTTGACAGAGACCTCTTCCTCCCCCTTCCCCTTCGCGCCCTTTCTTCCCCCTCCTGCTGAACACTTACTTTTTCTTCTATACTCGGGCTCTCTTCTTCAGGAGGGGAGGGGGGAGGGAGGAAGACTTGACCCATGCAAGCGTGTTCAGGGGGGAGGACGTCGTCCCTCCCCCTCCCTCCTGAACACGCTCACTTGCCCTGGAGCAAAATGGCGGCAGTGTGAGCAAAGCGAGCAGAGCGAGCAGAGCGAGGCTGGGAAGAAGGGAGCCCGAGTGGAGAAGAAAAAGTGTTCAGCAGGAGGGGAAAAAAGGGTATTGGAGGTTCCAATTTCCCACGGTACACCTGATGATCGCTCACGGCACACCGGTTGGGAAACATTGGGTTACAGGATGCAATCTTTATATGTCTGTGTATATTTCTTCAATGTGTAATTCAAACCTGGAGTCAATATGTAGCTTCCAGTTACATCAATGTAATCACAGACTGATTTCCAGCCTTGTAACTTTACTCTTGTAACTTGACACAATACTTTAATGTATATCTTGAAACAAAGAAATGTTTATTTAAGAATTCTTTTGCCCATAAACTTATCTGTTACAAAGTACTTTCCTTCAGTTCCACTTGGATATTATTGCAACTGTCTTTAACTTCTCTGAATACATAAAAAATGGTTATTACATAACTTTCAAGCAGATAGCTTGTTTCTACTCTGTAAAGACACTTTCTTCTCCTTCAAAATATATTTCTCCTCAGCCTCCTGTCTGACTAGCTTATGACTTTTAGTCGCTCTCTTCCGTCAATAATTTGACTGAAAACTTAGTCCCAAAGGAATCTCTGTCTCTCAGTTTTACCTAACTGATAATTCGGACTTATATTAGCTTTTTCTTTACTTCAGTATAATGATGGAAGCTACAAACCTAAATACCGATCCTCTTCCCTCTAGCTCCTGGCTATAGACCAGGGCTGACCAGAAAGTCGATCACGATCGACTGGTCGATCACGGGACCGAAGGAGGTCGATCGCAGCCAGATGGGTCGCTTCTGCTCTGCGCCATGCACATTCCGCCCATGCGCACCTTCCACGCTGCACACCGTCCACGTTTGCTTCCGAACAAGAGAGAAGCAGGGCGCTCCCCTCTCTCGCCGGCAACGGAGGCTCCAGGGTTGTTTCCGGACAAGAGAGAGGCAGGTGGAGTACGAGGCAGGACCTCCGGAGGCCCCGCCCCATCCCTGGCTTCAGCTCTACCAGCAGCTTCTCCAGCCTTCAGGAGGGCAGTGCCAAGCCAGCCTTGTGCTAGCTATGCCACCACTGGCTTGGCACTGCCATCCTCAAGCCTGGAGCAGCTGCTGGTAGAGCTGAAGCCAGAGGGGGCGGAGCCAGGCCATGCCAAGCCCCACCCCCTCCCCAGCTTCAGCTCTACTAGCAGCTTCTCCAGCCTTGAGGAGGGCAGGGCCAAGCCAGCCTTGTGCTAGCTATGCCACCACTGGCTTGGCACTGCCATCCTCAAGCCTGGAGAAGCTGCTGGTAGAGCTGAACTCAGAGCGGGCGGAGCCAGGCTGCGCCAAGCCCTGCCCCCTCCCCCAGTTTTCAGCTCTACCAGCAGCTTCTCCAGCCTTGAGGAAGGCAGGGCCAAGCCAGCCTTGTGCTAGCTATGCCACCACTGGCTTGGCAATGCCATCCTCAAGCCTGGAGAAGCTGCTGGTAGAGATAAAGCCAGAGGGGGAGGAGCCAGTCTGCACCAAGCCCCGCCCCCTCCCCCAGCTTCAGCTCTACCAGCAGCTTCTCCGGCCTTGAGGAGGGCAGGGCCAAGCCAGCCTTGTGCTAGCTATGCCACCACTGGCTTGGCACTGCAATTTTCAAGCCTGGAGAAGCTGCTGGTAGAGCTGAAGCCAGGGGGGCGGAGCCAGACTGAGCCAAGCCCCACCCCCTTCCCCAGTTTCAACTCTACCAGCAGCTTCTCCAGCCTTGAGGAGGGCAGGGCAAGCCAGCCTTGTGCTAGCTATCCCACCACTGGCTTGGCAATGCCATCCTCAAGCCTGGAGAAGCTGCTGGTAGAGCTGAAGCCAGAGGGGGGCAGAGCCAGGCCGCACCAAGCCCCGCCCCCTCCCCAGCTTCAACTCTACCAGCAGCTTCTCCAGCCTTGAGGAGGTAGGTAGATCTTTCTGACTTGGTTTTATGCTGAAAAAGCGTGGGCAGCCCTGATATAGACTCATTACCTTTTTTTAAATGTTCCCCCCTTTCTTATATAGCTCCGCCCCTTTTCTTGCTAGCCACTCTAAAATGGATACATTTCTACTGCAAAGGCTACGTATCCATGGTAACACAACAACCAATCAGATGTAACCAACTCCTGACTGCCCTTGCCATAATATCAACACTAATAAACATAGACTAATAAACTCCATTATAATTAGCTTTTCCGTTACACCATCCATCTCTGGCACAAGAGCTTCTCTGGAATTGATTTCCGCACAGAGGCATATATCTCCCAGCATCGAAACAGGCCCAGGTTTCACACTAAATGAGTGTATAAATACATTTAAAAACATATTAACTATATGTATGACTGTGTTAGAGTGTCATTTTGTGTCATTTTGGTTGGTGGTGTTCCCCAGGATTTTGTAAATGTAAAAAATGTGCCGCGGCTCAAAAAAAAGTTGAAAAACACTGGGCTAGAGACTCACTACCTTTTAAAAATCCCCCCCTTTCTTATATTGCTCTGCCCCTTTTCTTGCTAGCCACTCTAAAATGGATACATTTCTACTGCAAAGGAGGCATATCCCACCTTTTCCCCTTTCTCTCTTGATTTCCTTCCCTGTCCATCTGTCTGTCTCTCTCACTTGCACGGACTTTCTCCCCCCTACCATGCAACCGGTGAACGTAGAGTGAATCCAAGCCCTCCACGTAACCATCCCTCTGAACTCATGTGGCCTTTCCTTCCCATCCTAACCAGGGTGAATGTTCTTCTTTCTCCCCACTGCAGAGCTACAGCGTGAGGGAAGCATCGAGACCCTCAGCAACAGCTCAGGATCCACCAGCGGAAGCATTCCCCGGGCCTTCGACGGCTACCGTTCGCCCCTTCCAACCAACGAGAGCCAACCGCTGAGCCTCTTCCCAACTGGCTTCCCTTGACCGAGTTCCAGGAAGGGGGAAAATATCGGTAGGCCGACTTCCCGACGCTCCGTGCGAAACCTCAATGTGCATTTATCCCGATGGTTGGACCCTCTTCCGAGGGACTCTGGTTACCTTAACAAACCTTGCCGACGCCTCCGCTTGCGACCCTTCTGGAACTGTACAAACGACAATACTGATTTCGCTATACCATGCAATATGGGGATCCTTCCCTCCTTTAATCCGAATGGCTTTCTAGCGTTTCCCTCCCAGCCTTTCCCTATCCCTGCCTTGAATGCGGGGAATACTTTCGAATAAGTATTTTAAGCACCCTTTCGTTTCTATCCACTGTAACCGCCAACCCAGTCCCGATGGTACTCAGAGATCAGGCCTCTTCAATCGTGTTCCATGGGGAGGCATCAGAAGTAATGTGCTGGCTGTGTTTAGGAACCCGCATGATCCTCGCTAATTGGCTGGGGCTGTCAGCATGTAACTTTTGCAGATATGGGAAGCATTGGCTGACAGATAAGTGCGGAAAGAAGGAGTCCCAATGAGGATTGTTTCGGACACTGCGAACTTTGTTTCTCCGCCTTCCTTGTTATTCTCAGATATCAAATTTATGCCAAGAGTATTATAATAAAGACCCCCCCTCTCTCTCCCTCCCTTTTTCCCCCTTTGCCCTTGGGAAAGATGATCTTGGGTGATTCCATGTATTTGAGAAATGTACCGGATTCGATTAACCCCTCCTGCTGGGCTACAGTGTCAATTCATCGGGGTTCCTGTCCAAAAGCGCATGCGATCTTAATAAATCTCTGTGGTGATTTTCGCTTCAAGAAAGCACTTGCGGCTTCTTTGGCAGCAAAGAGTTTCCTGGCAGTGTTTACACCCTCGAAACATGGCAGCGTGAACTCGGGGCATTCCAGGTTGGTTCTGTCTCACTCCTAGAACGGAGCTCTATCACATGCGGCCTGATGCACTGGACACCCATTGGAATTGAAGAAGTTTGAGCTCAAGACTTCACTTTGAATGCGTTCACTGAATGGGGCTAGAATTCACAATCCTAGTTGGAGTCGTCGAAGGCTTTCATGGCCGGAATCACTGGGTTGCTGTGAGTTTTCTGTGCTGTCTGGCCATGTCCCAGAAACATTCTTTCCAGGCCCGGATTACCCATAAGGCCACCCTAGGCCATGGCCTAGGGGTGCAAGCCGAAGGGGGCGCAGATCACAGACCCCCCCCCCAAGTTGTCTCAGCCCACCCCTGAGGGCGAAACGTCAGGAGAGTGTGCTTCTGGGAGGAAACGGGGAGAGCGTGCTTCTGGGAGGAACCTCCAGCGAGGTCTCCCTCCCTCCCAGATGGGCACTGGCGGAGGAGAGCGCACCCGGATGCAGGCACCTGCCCCAGTGGGAGGCAGGACTTCCCTCCGCCCCCTCCTCCCTCACCTCAGTGTCTGTCCCGCCCCTCTTCCTTCACTGAAGGAAGAAGGGTGGGGCCAGCGCGAGCAGCAAGGAGGGGGCCGAGGACTTCCCTCCGCCCCCTCCTCTCTCACGTCAGTGTCGGTCCCGCCCCTCTTCCTTCACTGAAGGAAGAGGGGTGGGGCTGGCATGAGCAGTGAGGGAGGGCGGTGCCGAGGGGAGCAGAGCAAAGGGGGCAGGGGCGTGGGGCGGTCGTGGATGGCGCTTCCGCCGCCATGCGTATGTGCACTTTTTTTTGAATTTTTTAAAAAAAATTTAAAAAAATTTGGGGGGGGGGGTCCGGACCTGCTGTTCTCCCCATGGCTGCCGCCCTAGGCCATAGCCTAGGGTGGCCTTATAGGTAATCCGGGCCCGCCTTTCGGCGGAGGCAGGAGAAGAGACGGGGCTGCTGGCGTGCGCCTGGCCTCTGAGCCGCCACTCTTCATCCTGTTGCGCCGAAATCCGAGGAGGAGGAGGAAGGTGCGGGAACCGCGGGCGGCGAGGGTGGGGATCTGCAGGGGCTCCTTTCCATGCTTTGCATTTCCTTTTGCCCGCTTTGGACGCCCTGCCAGCATCCTCCGCCGATAGCCTTTGCAGCGGGCAAGGAAGGAAAGGCAAAGCACGAAGAGGAGCCCCTGCAGATCCCACCGCCCTCTCCCGGACTCTGCCAATCTGCTCTGGCTGCAGGAATTTACAGTCTGCCGCTGGGGGAGCCAGGCGAGTCGCCATGGAGATGGCTTCCCTGGGAGCCAGGAGGTCAGGCCAGCCAGAGACCAGCGGGCAAATCAATGGATCAATGCAAGGGCCCCGCTGCAGCCCAGAGAGTGAGAGACTTTGCCAGGAGAAGGAGCGAGGAGGGGCATGAGAAAGGGGGAAAGAGGGGCGCGGACCAGTTTTTTATTTTTATTTTTTTGGTCCATGATCTGCGCCCCTCCTCGGCATGCGCCCCTAGGCCATGGCTTATGTTGGCCTTATGGGTAATCCGGCCATGCTTGGTCCTCAGCTTACTGCAGTTGTTGTGAACTGAATTTAAGGTGCAAAAGTAGTTTGCACTCAATTAATTAAGCAGGAAAGAACGGAGAAAATGGGGCGAAATCCTGCCTGACCCAGTCACCAAAGGCAAAAGCAAACTCCTGCAGTCCCTCCTGACTTGTATGTTCTTCCTTCTGCCCTCTTGCCTACACTTGGAGGTTTCTTGGCTGGTTTCGATCTACGACAAGTCAGCCAAGTCCCCCCAAAAGATGGAAGCTTATGCTTCAAACTTCCCTTTTATCACTGAAACATTTGTAAGGATTGAAGGCACGACTTCAAGCTCGGGAGCCGTATCCAGTTTTGATTTCCGTGCCAAAGCTTTGTAGGGACGGGGGAGTTTGTGTGTGTGTGTTTAGATAACACAAGACCCTTCAAGTCGGAGAGCCTTCTGCCATATTTCACCATTCCCTTCGCTCCTTTTGGGTTGTTTTTCTGTTCAGAGGCTCCAACCGTTTAAGTCACGAAGCAAAAGGAAATGCATCCAAACCCACAAATCTTTTAACACTTCCTCAACTTCATGGCGGACGGATCAGTTGAAGCAAAATTGACCGTTTCCATCCTCTGCTGGAGAAGAAAATCAAGAGGCGCGTTGGCTCTTTGGCTCGGCCCGACAGAATTGCCGAGGCTGAGATGGAAAGAAAAGTGGTGGGTATGTGTTTTAACAAACCGCTAAAAGTTAGGTTTGCCGTATCGATTTCACATCTCTTTCCAATTTCTTTTCCTCTGGTTTAGAAAAAAAAATCACAGCAACTTGAATTTTTTTTAAAAAAAAAGTTTCATGCCTTTTATCCCTGTTTATTTGCTTCTCCAACAATCCCATGAAAATGCTGTGAAAGAGAGAAGTGCTCCTCTGGCACCAATAATAATAATAATAACAATAACAGTAATAATACACTTTATTTATATTCTGTCCTTCTCCCCTTGGCGACTCAGAACGGACTACATTTACATACATAGGCAAGCATTCAATGTCTTTACAATCACATACAATGAGAGACACAAACACAAACAAAGGCAGGGGCTTCTCCTGAAAAATGAAAACAACACTTATCATCCTGGGCATCACTTATAATTTGAATCCATTAGTTCATTTCCTAGTCTCTTCCATCTTTTACGTGACATTCAGACTTTCGGCCATCTTGATGGACCTCTTCTGGACACATTTCAGCTTTACAAACACAGGTGAAAGACCTTAAGGACTATGTATTAAATTCTTATAAAGCCGTGGAAAATATAAGGTACATACATACTGTACGTGCAGTATACACATTATACGAAATAATAATAAGTGGAATCAAAGAGAACGATGTTCAGTCCTTGGAGAACAGTGGAGTTCCAATGGAGTTCAATAAGTCCCAAAATATAGGTACCTCCGTCCTTTAATTGTAAATCCACATCGGAAAAGTAGTTTCAAGTGTTGTATGAGTCTCCAAATACGGTAATCCCACAGGTTATGTAACACAAGATATATCCACGGGTGAAATTTCCCATATGCAATGATAGTCCAAAAGACGGAGGTGAAAATCACTCCGGAGGGAAGTTATTCTTGGACGCGGAGAGTGTAGTATAGGCGTCTCTCCCAAAAGATGAGGTAGTAAACACTCCAACGGCACGCAAATGCTTAAGATAGCAGCCAAAAAGCCGTTTCACGAAGTCGCTTTCTCAAGGCGTATATATAAGACATTAGGGCGTCCATAAAATCTATTAATATAAACATAAATTAATACACAATTCTGATGATCCCATTAGCATAAATTCCTTCGTATTATAACTAGTATATAAACACATGGATTCCTTTAGCATTTACCTTTGGGTCACCCTTCTCCAGTTTGAGCGGGGTTACGATTGGTGAAAAACTCCATTTGGTATGTAATTGTGTCGATTTTTAAACATTGGCTTAGTTTGGTGTGTATATAAAATTGTGTATTCATTTATATTTATATTAATAGATTTAATGGAGAAGGGAGGGGCGGCAAAGGGGTGGAGGGCTTGGCTGGCTTTGGGGGCAGGGAGCCAGGCTGTGCCAAGCCCCACCCCCTCCCCTCTGGCTTTGGAACTCCCAGCAGCTTTTCCAGGCTTGAGGATGGCAATGCCAAGCCAGTGGTGGCATAGCTAGCACAAGGATGGCTTGGCATTGCCATCCTCAAGCCTGGAGAAGCTGCTGGTAGCATTGGCATCCTCAAGCCAGAAGCTGGGGGCGGAGCCAGGCCACGCCAAGCCCCGCCCCTCCCTCTGGCTTTGGAGCTCCCAGCAGCTTCCCCAGGCTTGAGGATGGCAGTGCCAAGCCAGTGGTGGCATAGCTAGCACAAGGCTGGCTTGGCATTGCCATCCTCAAGCCTGGAGAAGCTGCTGGTAGAGCCGCCAAGGAAGCCAGAGGGGGGAGCAGCAGGCTTGAGAATGGCAGTGCCATGCCATTGGTGGCATAGCTAGCACAAGGCCTTGGCATTGCCCCTCAAGCCCTCTGGAAGCCAGAGGGGGGCGGAGCCACGCCAAGCCCCGCCCCCTCCCCTCTGGCTTTGGAGCTCCCAGCAGCTTCTCCAGGCTTGAGAATGGCAGTGCCAAGCCATTGGTGGCATAAGTAGCACATGGCTGGCTTGGCCCTGCCCTCCACAAACCTGGAGCAGCTGCTGGGAGTGCCGAAGCGGGGGAGGGGGCGCGGCCTGGCTCTGCCCTCTCTGAGAAGCGCCCCATCTGGCTGGGATCAACCTCCATCGGTCCCGGGATCGACTGGTTGATCGCGATTGACTTCCTGGGCAGCCCTGGTGTATACAATTAATATGTAAGTGATTCACATATAGAAACAAAAGGAGCAAAAGTTTCCACCTTCTTAGTAGCTAAACTTGAATTCTGAGATCTTGTATCTTTGTTGATTCAGGCAAAAGCAAACTGCTGCAGCTCTCCTCATTAATATTCTCCCTCATGAATAATTTTGGCCTGGTTTTCACGGGGGATGTGTTGGAGGTCCAACTGGTTTCAATCTTTCACCCTTTTTTTGGGTCAACCTTTTGTTCCAGTGGTGAAGCATGTCTGAACAGAGTATCCGGCAGTGATTCCAAATCTCATGGTTATGATTTTGGCCGTCCGTCAAATCGTGGATTCGGATCGGACACAGCAAGGCTCCGGACCTTGTGAGCCAATGGAAGCGTCAGGTTAAGCCAACGGGGAATGTTTTTTGCACACAGTTCATGCCAAGGTCAGTTTCAAAAGTTCAATCAAAATCCAGATTAACACATACAGGGGGGATTTTCGGAGTTGGAGGTTTTCCCCAGGCCCGCTCTTTTCCAAAAAGCCTCTGTAACGCACACAGTTCTTGTCTTGGCAGGTCTGCTCAGTAATTCTCTATGAACGAGGGAGAAAGAGAGAGAGAGACTAAATTCTGAACAGAAGCTTTGAGGGAAAGTATTCAGTGACTGGTAAGCATTAAATCAGAGTATGCCCTTTTAAAAAGAATTGTTGTCACACGTGGGGAAATTCCTAGAGGTTTTTTATATTATTTTTTTTGTAAGTGTCCCTATGAACCCATGAATCAGTCTTTTTTTCCTTTTTTATAAGGATATGATTTTTCTTTTTTCAATAGTCTGATTTCCATCCATCAGCCCTGCAGATGCTGATGGTGGGTTCGGATTGGGGAACAGCTCAGAGAGACTCATTTGTACAGGTTGCAGAACTCCTTGCTTGTACAATTTAGGTCACCCTGATCCCAATTTCAATTTTTGTTTACGTTTAATGGAGTGTAAAAAGGGGTTTTGGGGTAGTAATAATAACAACAACAACACTTGGTTTATATCCCACCCTTCTCCCCGTGGGGACTCAGAGTGGATTACAGTGTAAACAGATACTGGCAAACATGGTACGATTCAATGGGACACACAAACAAAGGCAAAGGCTTCTCCTTTCATTTCTGGCTTTGGAGGCAGGCCCGGATTAACCCCTTTTGGCGCCCTAGGCCACACTTTGGAATTACGCCGCCAAACCAACCTCTACCGCACCCCCCCTCCTCCTCCTCATGGCATGAGGAGGAGGCGGAGGGGTGGGGCTTCCCCTGCCCCTTTGCGGTGCTCCCTCCTTTCTTAAGTCAAGGAAGGAGGGCACGCGCGAGGAGGAGGAAGGAAGCGAAGCCACGCTCCCGGTACCAACATCGGCCCTGGGGGTGGGGCTTCCCTCTGCCTCCTCTTTGCGGTGCTCCCTCCTTTCTTAAGTCAAGGAAGGAGGGCGTGCACGAGGAGGAGGAAGGAATGGAAGCCCCACCCCCGGTGCCGGCACCGGCCCCGGGGTTGAGGCTTCCCGACGCCTTCTCCTCCTCTTCGTGGAGCTCCCTCCTTTCTTGACTCAAGAAAGGAGGGTGCGTGCATGGAGGAGGAAGGAAGGGAAGCCCCGCCCCCAGTGCCGGCATCGGCCCCGAGGGCGGGGCTTCCCTCCGTTTCCTCCTCTTTGCGGCGCACCTCACGCCCTCCTTTGACAAAGGGGCGGGGGCGATGGTGAGGGAGGGTGGCATTCCTTCCTCCCCCACCCCCTCGCAGCGCTCTCCCCCCGCCCTCCCCGAGAGAGAGAGTTGCGTTGCGGGTTTTTTTGGGTCCGTGTGAATTGCGCCCCCCCTTGGCTTGTGCCCCTAGGCCATGGCCTAGGGTGGCCTTATGGATAATCCCTCTACTTCCTCCTCTTCACGGTGCACCCTCCTTTCTTGTGTCAAGGAAGGAGGGCGCGCGCGATGAGGAGGAGGAAGGAAGGGAAGCCCCGCCCCCGGTGCCGGCATCGGCCCTGGGGGCAGGGCTTCCCTTCGCCTCCTCCTCTTCGCAGTGTGCCTCGCGCCCTCCTTCCTTGACAAGGGGGCGGGGGCGATGGTGAGGTAGGGTGGCATTCCCTCCTCTCGCGCCCCCTCGCAGCACTCTCCCCCTGCCCTCCCCCAAGAGAGAGAGAGTTGCGTTGCGGGTTTTTTTGGGGGTGGTCCGTGTGAATTGTGCCCCCCCTGGCTTGCGCCCCTAGGCCATGGCCTAGGGTGGCCTTATGGGTAATCCAGGCCTGTTTGGAGGTGGTGCTTATCTCTGGCTCTGGGGGAGGTACTGTTCTCCATTTCCAAGCTGAGGAACCTGTGTTGTCACCTCCTGGTTATGTGACTGGCATGGCTGCTTGGAACATCTTATGCCTTTCCCACCAAAGCAGAACCTATTGAACTACTCACATTCGCATATTTTTGAACTGCTAGGTAAGCAGGAGCTGGGACTAATAGCGGGAGAACACCCCATCATGCAGATTCAAACTGCCAATCTTCAGGTTAGCAGTTCAGCAGCACAAGGGTTTAACCCAGGGGTGCTCATTAGGTAGATCGCGATCTACTGGTAGATCGCGTAGGGCATCCTGGTAGATCGCAGGCAGGGCGGGAGGAAGGCTCAGTCCTGCCCCGCAGGCTCCCAACGCCGCCCAGGTGCTGTCGGCCAGTCAGTATGGCGGCAGTGTGACCGGCGTCGCTATGGCCCATATGGGAGCCATACACAGTGTGTATGGCTGCCATGCCATTTCAGCTGCCACCATGGCGTCACACGCGCCGTTTTCCCTACCATTTTGTGGTCTCGCCAGAAGAAGGGCGCGGGGGAGGGACGCGGCCAGAGGTGGCTCCAACTGCGGCTGCTGCAGCATGGACTGGGACTCGGAGCTGTTGGTAAGCCAGTGGAGGGGCTTCCTCTTTTCTCCCTCCCTGTCCCTCCCCCTTACTCTCTTTCCTTCCTTATTTCCTTTCTTCCTTCCCCTTTCCTTCCTTCCCTACTTCCCATCCTTTCTTCCTTCCCTGTTTTCCCTCCCTCCCTTCTGTTCTTCCTTCCTTCCCCTCTCGCTCCTCCTCCTTTCCCTTCCTTCCTTCTTCCCTTTCTTTCTTCCTTCCCTTTTTCCTTCCTTCCCTACTTCCCATCCTTTCTTCCTTCCCTTCTTTCCCTCCCTTCCTCCCTTCTGTTCTTCCTTCCTTCCCTTTCTTTCTTCCTTCCCTTTTTCCTTCCTTCCCTACTTCCCATCCTTTCTTCCTTCCCTTCTTTCCCTCCCTTCCTCCCTTCTGTTCTTCCTTCCTTCCTCTCTTTCCCCCTCCTTTCCCTTCCTTCCTTCTTTCCTTCCTTCCTTCCTTCCTCATCTCCTTTCTTCCTTTCCTTCCTTTATTCCTATCCTTCCTTTCTCCCCTCCTTCTTGCCTTGCCTTCTTTCCTTCCTGTTTCCTCCCTCCCTCATTTCTTCCTTCCTTTCCTTCCTCTCTGCCTTGAATATTTGCTGTTGCTTGTGGGGTTTCTGTGTGGGAAGTTTGCCCCAATTCTGTTGTTGGTGGGGTTCAGAATGCTCTTGCATTGTAGGTGAACTATAAGTCCCAGCAACTACAACTCCCAAATGACAAAATCAATTTTTTTAGTGATGGTCACTCCTTGTAGGTGTCTTGTGGCCAAATTTGGCATCAATTCGTCCAGTAGTAAGAAATCAGTTTGTGTGTGTCAACTGTAAAATAGGATGGAAGGGCCCTGGGTTATCGGAGGTCTTTTCCACACAGTTGAATAAAATCCCATGTTCTCTGCTTTGAATCAGATTATATGGCAGTGTGGACTCAGAAAACCCAGTTCAAAGCAGATATTGTGTTATATGTTTCACATTTTTGTAGTGAGTAGGGAGATCATTTTGACTGGGTTGTTTTATAAGTAGCTCGCATGCTGAAAAAGTGTGAGCACCCCTGGTTTAACCCATTGCGCCACCACAATTATTATTATTATTATTATTATTATACTGACACAAAAACACAGCATGATACAACAAATGAGATATATATGCTTGATTTTGTATCACAAAAGTTGAACACTTCCCAAGCATTTAGGACTGTGTGATATTAATATTATTATTATTATTATTATTATGGGTAGATCCACACTGTAGAATTAATGCATCTTGGTGCCACTTGAAGTGCCATGGGTTGCAACCTCCTCAGTGCCCTGACCATTGGGGATTTTGGGAGCTGTAATCCAACCAAGGAGCATGGCCCAGCTCTGGCAGAAGCCTGCTCTTTCTTGAAGCTGTTCCGAACCAGTACTTGGTGCGATTGAGGATCCACCACGCCGTGGCCCATTTCTGGGATCTCTCGGCTCCCTCCCCTCCGCCAGGGCCATAGATGTCCAACTGTTTTCTCTTAAAAGACCAACTTAGCAGCTGTGAAACATTAAGGGGAGGCGATTGGAGCTTAAGTGGCGGAAGCCGGACGGTTTTACAGTATCTCTGGAGCGCAAAGGGGGAAGCCAAACGGAAATGGAGCAAAGATGGCCCCTCTCCGTCTCCTACCCAAGACCTTTCAGTAAAAAACAGAATCATGTGCTGAGCCGAAAGACGGGCCAAGTCAGAAGGGGTGTCAGACTGAACTAGAGTTTTTTCGGGCCATGTCTGACATGATGACACTTGATGAACCAACCTGGGCGCAGCATATTATGTGAGAACACAAAAATGCTGGAACAGTCTCACAACCACCATGACAGACTACACAAAGAAGCCATTGACAGCCACAATTTCAACAGGAAGGAGGAAGCCATGAAAACGAACAAAAATTGGCTACCGGTATTTTTTTTTTAAAAAAACTCTAGAATCAGGACAGTAAATAAAGGTCAACACCCAAAAACGGGGGAAATCCAGACAGGAAACAATCAGGGCCAGCTGACACCTCCCAACAAAGGATTCCCCCAGACAGGCTTTGAAGCTGCAAGGCCATTTAAATGCTAATCAAGGCGATCAATTACAACATTCACCCTTGCTTCCTACAGACAAGAGTTCTTTTATTGATCTTGTTATGGTTTTATACTATATGCTAGTATTTTTAAATGGTATTTTATGGCAGAGTTTCCCAACCTTTTTTGAGCCGCGGCACACTTTTTACATTGACCAAATCCTGGGGCACACCACCAACCAAAATGACACAAAATGACACTCTAACACAGTCATACATATAGTTAACATGTTTTTAAATGCATTTATACACTCAGTGTGAAACCTGGGCCTGTTTCGATGAACACAACATAGATATCCTGGCCGGAATGGCGGAAAGACACAAACTTCCCACACAGAACTCCCATAACCAAGAGAAAATACTATAAGAGTTTGGTGGGTCCTGCGGGGAGCCTTTCTCCTGGTTCGCGGCTCTGCCGAGCCCAGCGGGAGATGCGATCCAGCCAAACCAGGCTCCCAGGGAAAGCCTGGGCCCTGCGAGGAGACTTTCTCCCAGTTCGCGGCTCCGCTGAGCCCACAGGAGACGCAAGCTGGCCCTGCCTGGGAGCTGGTTTTGGCGAACCGGGAGAAAGGCTCCCAGGGAGGGCCTGGGCACCTCGGGGAGCCGTTCTCCCGATTTGCGGCTCTGCCGGGCTTGGTGGAGCCGCGAACCGGAAGAAAGGCACCCCACAAGGAACAGACCCTGCCTGGGAGCCGGGTTTTGCTGGCTCGCGTCTCCCGCTGGGCTCGGCAGAGCCGCGAACCGGGAGAAAGGCTCCCAGGGAGGGCCTGGGCACCTCGGGGAGCCTTTCTCCCGGTTCTTGGCTCCGCCGAGCCCGGCGGAAGACGCAAGGCGGCCAAACTCAGCTCCCAGACAGGGCCTGGGCCTTGCGAGGAGCCTTTTTTCCGAGGCTCCCCGAGGTGCCCAGGCCCTCCCTGGCAGCCAGGATGGGCAGGGTCGCATCTCCCGCCAGGTTTGACGGAGCCGCGAACCGGGAAAACGGCGCGCGGAGGGGAAACGGCCAAAGGAGGCTGCGCCCCAGCCCCTTCTTCTTCTTCACCTCCGCCCGGACCTTCCTCCTCCTCCTCCCTCAAGTAGCAGCAGCAGGGAGGAGGAGGAAGAAAGGGGGGAAGAGAAATTTTTCTGTGGCACACCAGGTTATCGCTCACGGAACACTAGCGTGCCACGGAACACCGGTTGGAAAACACTGTTTTGTGGTATTGGGGCATTGAATAGTTGCCGACTGTAAACCACCTTGAGTTGCCTTCGGGCTGAGAAAGGCAGTATAAAAATATGGTAAATAAATAAATTATTTCTCCCACCCTGGCCATCGTTCCACAGATATATAAACCCCACTTGTTTAATTTACAACAGACCTCACAACCTCTGAGGATGCCTGCCTTAGATGTGGGCGAGACGTCAGGAGAGAATGCTTCTGGAACAGGGGTGGGCAATTATTTTTTTCCAAGGGGCCACACAAGAGCCAAAAAATATGATGGAGGGCCGCACCTGAAGGCTGAACTACATTCTACATAATATCAATTGAATTTCAATAATAATAATAATAAAGGCACTACATTGCATTTTTGATAGATTAATAAGACTGAAAAGAGTATATGTTATGAGCCATGAAAAAGAGAGGTTGTCATAGGAAAAATGACATTTATTCACTCAAATTTTACAAAACAATGGTTAACAAAATGTGAAAATTTGTATCATTTGTGATTCATTATATTAGGGGTCGGGAACCTTTTTGACTCAGAGAGCCATAAAAGCAAAATATTTGGAAATTTATTTCAGTGAGAGCATTATAATATATTTTAAGACTGAATTCAACTAAATGTGAGTATAATAAGCTCCTGAATTTATTCATACTAATAACGATGATGATATTCATTCAGTCTCTGCTAATAACAACAACAACAACAGGTTCCTAGAGTCGGAGGAGACCTCCAAGGGCCATCCAGTCCAACCTCCTTCTGCCAGGGCCCTTCCACACAGGCCTATAACCCTGAATATTAAGGCAGAAAATCCCACAATATCTGCTTTGAACTGGGTTTTCTGAGTCCACACTCATATAATCTGGTTCAAAGCAGATAACATGGGATTTTATTCAGATGTGTGGAAAGGAAGTCAGATAAGCCAGGGACTTTCCACACAGGTCTATAACCCTGAATATTAAGACATAATATTCATTCAGCCTCTGATAATAATAATAATAACAACAACAACAAGAACTACAGGTTGTTAAAGAGGAGACCCCCAAGGGCCATCCAGTCCAACCTCCTTCTGCCATAAGTGAAAAACACAATCAAGGCACTCCTCACAGGTGGCCATTCAACCATCTTGAACCAAACTTGGCACACTGAACTCTCATGAGACCAACAGAAAGTACTGAAAGGATTTGCTGGGCATTTACCTTTAGTTTGGAAGTTGTCGTTCACCTACATCCAGAGAGCATTGTGGACTCAAATAATGATGGATCAGGATCAAACTGGGCATGAATACTCAATATGCCTAAATGTGAACACAGATGGAGTTTGGGGAAAATAGACCTTGACATTTGGGAGTTACAGTTTCTGGGATTTATAGTTAACACACAAACAAAGAGCATCCTGAACTCTTGCAACAATAGAATTGAACCAAACTTGGCATATTGAACTCTCATTACCAACAGAAAGTACCAAAAGGATTTGCTGGGCATTTACCTTGAGTTTTGAAGTTGTAGTTCACCTACATCCAGAGAGCACTGTGGACTCAAATAATGATGGATCAGGACCAAACTTGGCACGAATCCTCAATATGCCCAAAGAGAAGAGAAGAGGAGAAAGACGAGGAGGGAATGGAAGTGCTGCCCCCCACCCGCACGCTCCGGCTTTGGTCCCGCCCCTGTCCCGCTCTGGCCCCGCCCCCTCTCCCTCACTGCACTCTCTCTCCCTCTTATGTTCATGTGGTGGAAGGGGGAAGGAATGAAAGGGGGAAAGAGAGAGGGAGGGAAATGAGGAAGGAAGCAGGGAGGGAAGACAGGAAACAAGAAGGGAAAGAGCGTGAGGCAAGAGTGAGGGGGGAAGCGCGCGAGGCGGAAGTGAAGCGAGGAGGAGGAGGAGGAGGCATGCTTTGTGAAGGCCCATGTTTGCCTCCCTCTCTTCAGGACAAAGCCTTGAGGGAGCCGGGCCGGAGTTCAGGCTGCAAGATGCCTAGGTCCAGGGCCGTAGCCAGGATTTTGATTCGGGGGGCTGAGTTTGGTTCGGGGGGCTGAGACTGGGTGGAAGAGGGTCTACCCTAGCAAACCTTTTGTATTGTTATCCCAATAACCTCATTAATGTGGGATATAATGAGCATGGTGATCAGATCATGATATGAATAAACATAACAGTTTAAATAATGTACCAGTAAGGCCTTTTCGCGGACCACCCTGAGAATTTCAGGGGGGGCTGAAGCCCCCTTAGCCCCCCCCCCCTGGCTACATGCCTGCCTAGGTCTGTTCTGGAACATAGCCAGACAGCCCAGAAAACTCACCGCAACCCAGTGAGTCTGGCCACGAAAGCTTTCAACAACAAATGGAATTGGAACTGAAGTGAGGAGTACATGTAGGTGCAAATGCTGGCCAGCTGACCACCATCCTAGTCACATACATACAGACACACAACAACATGGGGAATCCAAGCATCCTCTCCCCGAGGTTGTGTTTTCATAGATTGAGGAATTACAGCTTTGCGATGCGGTGCGACATCTGGGTTGTCACCTATTGGAGAAGCTCACGTGGAACCCGTCCAGCGAGGCTCGTTATTGGGGCAGAGTGATACACATACACACACACATACACACACGCAATCTAACCCAGCCGCGGATCAAATTCCCTTTGACACCTCCTATAGGCTGAGACAGGCTTAATGTGTGTGCAATTTCACACTCTTAGTTAATCTACGCAGCAGGCAAACTAATCCTGTAATAACCGGCAGATTTAGTTGTAAATCAGGCCATCGATCTAGAAAGACTCCAAATGGCTCAGTGGCTAAAAATACTTTATTTTTCCCCAACAAGGCATGTGTATGTGTATGTGTGAGAGAGAGATTTGATTCGCTTGCTAGGCCTTTTTTCTCTCTCTCAAAGCCATTCTGCAAAACCTCATCCTTTTGGAGGGGTGTTTGCACCCCAGGATCCACAACCCCATAGAAAAACCCCATTTGCATAAAGGACTCTGATTGGCCAGCCTCAGAACTCCAACACTCTAAAGCACCAGATTATTTGCATAAAGGACTCTGATTGGCCAGCCTCAGAACTCCAACACTCTAAGGCACCAGACAGAGGGAATTGGTTGCCACTGAGAGACAAATTGCATAAATGACTCTGATTGGCCAGCAAAACAGAATGCAACTGAATGCCTGAGTTAGCCAAATGACAGTTTTTTTCCGTTGGAAATGGAATGTTCATTTTCTCGGAGGTGCAGAGGTGCCAAGGAATATGTGACAGCGTTTCAGTAGGCTGCCACAAAGGGAATATTTGCATAAAGGACACCGATTGGCCAGCCACAGAACTCCAACATTCCACGGAGGGGATTGGTAACCACTGAAATGGTATTTGCATAAAGGACTCCAATTGGCCATCCATATTCCACCATTCTAAGGTGATGCAGAGGGAAAAGGAAAGGCCTCAGGTAGTCGGACACTGCGGCCCACAGCAGTGACGCATCAGGACCAAACTTGGCACACAGGGGCCCAATGGCCCACTTCACAACGCGACCCTCACGCAATGACTCCCACAGCTTCTCCAGCCTTGAGGGGGCAGTGCCATGCCAGCGGTGGCAGAGCCCGCACAATGCTGGCTTGGCACTGCCCCCTCAAGGCTGGCGAAACTGTGGGAGAGCTCAAGCCAAAGGGAGGGGGTGGGGCATGGCATGGCTCCGCCCCCTCCCCCCAGCTTCAGCTCTCCCACAGCTTCTCCAGCCTTGAGGGGGCAGTGCCAAGCCAGTGGTGGCAGAGCCAGCACAATGCTGGCTTGGCACTGCCCCATTAAGGATGGCGAAGCTGTGGGAGAGCTGAAGCTGGGGATGGGGGCAGGGCGTGGTGCGGCCTGGCTCCTTCCCCTACTTCGGCACTCCCAGCAGCTGCTCCCAGCAGGCCACCATCTCCAGGCCCGGATCAGGCCCTTTTGGCGCCCTAGGCCAAAGGCTCTGCCTCCGCCCCGCCCCCGGCTCCTCTCCGCCCGGCTCCGCCCCCGCCTCCTCGCCGGCTCCTACCTCCCTCCCTCCCTCCTAAAGCCACTATGCCGGCCTGAGAAGCGGCCGAAATCGCGGCTTTAGGAGGGAGGGCAGAGCTGTGGGGAGGCCCCGCATCGGCTCCAGGGGTGGGGCTTTCCTTCCTCCTCCTCATGCTGGTGAGGAGTCGGGGGCTAAGCCGGGGGTGGGACGGAGCCAAGGGCGGGGGCAGAGCCAAGGGGAGCAGAGCAAAGGAGGGGGGGCGGCAGTGGATGGCGCTTACGCCACCGCGTGCATGCACCCTTTTTTTGGGATTTTTTTTTTAATTATTTTATTAAAAAAAATGGGGGGGGGGGTCCGGACCTGCTGCCCCCCCAAAGGTGCTGCCCTGGGCCATGGCCTAGGGTGGCCTTATGGGTAATCCGGGCCTGACCGTCTCCCAGCTATTCTTTACTGTGTTAGAGTGTCATTTTGTGTCAGTTTGGTTGGTGGCGTGCCCCCGGATTTTTTTAATGTTAAAAGTGTGCCGCGGCTCAAAAAAGGTTGGGAAACACTGCATCAACCCACCAGCCTGCATCCATGCACAGGAGCCCTCGCTTACCAGCCCTTGGCCCCAAGGGGAACTTGGAAGAGATGACCAAATCCTAGACGCCTTCCGCCATTCCTAGCAAGGCTGGCCGAGGGGATTGAGGGTGCCCCAAAGGCCACTGTGTGCTGCTGGGCTCGACACTCTGGCAAATCATCACCTTTGGGACCAAAGCCTAACCTCTCTGGGGAGGAGACGATAAGGGAGCGCCGGGCAGCCTTTGATGAGAACAAAGGGGTCATTGGCGAGGGCCTTATCATTGGTCCACCTCCAATGTGGATCTATGGGTCGCAGCATCCCGCCTTGTCTATCGGAGGGCTGTTGATTACAAAGGCAGGAGGTCACCGTGTTGTCCTCCTTTGATTAGGCAGCTCTTGGCCCAAAGGTGTGTGATAACCCCAGCTCCAGAAGGCCCTTCAGTTTCACTGGGAAGGCTTATCGTGGAGCCAAATGGCTCTGCCGCAGCCGGCCAGCCAGTGTTTTGAGATTTGGAAAGGCTCAGCTCCCTCCCTGCCCTGCCTGAAGATCACAGGAATAGCTTTCTCCGATGTGCAGGGTGGGGAGGAGGTCAAGGCTGGGCTTCCCAAAGCAAAATAATGTTCGGTCCCTATAGGCACCGGATATCTGTCTGGTCTTAGATGCTAAACAGAGTCATCTCAGGTTAGGACTTGGAAGGAGAGACCACAGATGAATACAGTATAACAATGTTTTTCAACCTTTTTTGAGCCGCGGCACATTTTTTACATTGACAAAATCCTGGGGCACACCACCAACCAAAATGACACAAAACGACACTCTAACACAGTAATACATATAGTTAATATGTTTTTTAATGTATTTATACACTCAGTGTGAAACCTGGGCCTGTTTCAATGAACACATTAATATCCTGGCAGGAATGGCAGAAAGACACAAACTTCCCACACAGAACTCTCATAACCAAGAGAAAATGCTATAAGAGTTTGGTGGGCATTGACCTTGAGTTTTGGAGTTGTAGTTCACCTATATCCAGAGAGCACTGTGGACTCAAACAATGTTGGATCCGGACCAAACTTGGCATGAATACTCAATATGCCCAAATGTGAACACAGATGGAGTTTGGGGAAAACAGACCTTGACATTTGGGAGTTACACTTTCTGGGATTTATAGTTAACACACAAGCAAAGAGCATCCTGAACTCTTGCAACAAAGGAATTGAACCGAACTTGGCATATTGAGCTCGCATTACCAACAGAAAGAACTGAAAGGGCTTGCTTGAGAATTGACCTTGAGTTTGGAAGCTGTAGTTCACCTACACCCAGAGAGCACTGTGGATTCAAATAATGATGGGCGGGTGGGCCTCTTCCTCATGGGGAGGGGGACACTCCACCCATTTCCGACCCTCCCTCCACTCACCTCAGCCTCTCCCGGCCTTTCCTCCTCCTCACATGGTGATGTCACCCTTCCCTCCTCCCTCCCTCAATTGGAGGCTGGCTGGCGCGCAGAGGGGAAACAGCCAAAGAAAGCGGCGCCCCGGCCCCTTCTTCTCTTTGCCGCCGGCCGCCGGCCCTTCCTCCTCCTCCTCCCCCCGCAAGCAGCAATAGCAGGAGTTCGGCAGGAGGGGGAAGAAAGGGCATTTTGGAAATTTTCCCACGGCACACCTGATGATCACTCATGGCACACTAGTGTGCCGCGGCACACCGGTTGGGAAACACTGCTTATAGGCACTGGATATGTGTTTGGTCTTAGATGCTAAACAGGGTCATCTCAGGTTAGGACTTGGAAGGGGAGACAACAGATGAATACAGTAAAATCAAGTCCAACTTCATCCATATATTCGGTCCGTATCAAGTGGTTGGTGACTTGAGTCGCTTCGTGATCTCCTCCTTCATTCTGCGAAGGCCTCATCACACAGCCACGTTTTCACCTGCTTCCTAAAAGTCAGGAGGGAGGGGGCGGATCTAATTTCATTTGGGAGGGAATTCCACAGCCGGGGGGACACCACGGAAAAGGCCCTGTCCCTCGTCCCCACCAGACGCGCCTGCGAAGGTGGTGGGACCAAGAGCAGGGCCTCTCCAGACGATCTTAGCACTCTTGACGATTCATAGGGGAGAATATGTTCGGACAGGAAGACTGGGCCGGAACCGTATAGAGTTTTGTAGGTCAACACCAGCACTTTGAATTGTGCTCGGAAGCTAATTGGCAGCCAGTGGAGCTGGCGCAACAGGGGAATTGTGCGCTCCCTGTACCCCTCTCCAGTTAGTAATCTGGCTGCTGCGCATTGGACTAATGGCAGCTTCCGGGCAGTCTTCAGAGGCAACCCCACGTAGAGAGCATTGCAGTAGTCTATACGCGATGTAACCAGAGCGTAGACCATCGTGGCCAAGTCCGACTTCCCAAGGTACGGGCGCAGGTAGCGCACAAGCCTGAGCTGTGCAAACGCTCCCTTGGCCACCGCCAAGACCTGGGGTTCCAGGCTCAGCAATGAGTCCAGGATCACTCCCAGACTGCGAACCTGCGCCTTCAGGGGGAGTGTCACCCCATCCAACACTGGCTGTAACCCTATGCCCTGTTCGGCCTTACGACTGACCAGGAGTGCCTCTGTCTTGTCTGGATTTAGTTTCAACCTGTTAGCCCTCATCCAGTCCATCACAGCGGCCAGGCACCGGTTCAGAACTTGAACAGCCTCCTTAGTAGCAGGTGGGAAGGAGTGACAGAGTTGGGCGTCATCTGCGTACAGATGACACCGCACCCCGAAAATCCGGATGATCTCCCCCAACGTCTTCATGTATATGTTGAGCAACATAGGGGACAGTACTGAACCCTGCGGGACCCCACAGTACAATGGCCGTGGGGCCAAGCAGGAGTCCCCTAGCAACACCTTCTGGGACCGACCCTCAAGGAAGGACTGGAGCCGCTGCAAAGCAGTATCCCCAAGGCCCATTCCTGCGAGGCATCTCAGAAGGATACCGTGGTTGACAGTATCGAAGGCCGATGAGAGGTCCAGCAGAACCAACAGGGACACACTCCCCATGTCGAGTTCCCGGCGTAGAGCACCCACTAAGGCGACCAAGGCTGTCTCAGTACCATGTCCCGGCATGAAGTCAGACTGCGCCGGATCCAGATAATCAGTGTCTACCAAGAATTCCTGGCGTTGCGAGGCCACCACACGTTCCAGGATTTTGCCCAAATAGGGGAGATTGGAAACTGGCCGATAGTTGACGAATTGAGTGGGGTCCGGTGGTGGTTTCTTAATCTCAGAGGAAGGACAAGACAGACCCCCAACCATTAACTCCTGGCAGTTCAAGACCAATGAGAGGCCTGGTTGCTATTCTTACCACTGAGGAACATCTGGTGAACTTCTGAGGGACGTACAGAAATGGATTGAAAGAGAAATATAAGCATGGGATCGCTACTCTCCATCCCTGGGCCAAGTCACTCTCATGTGTGAACTCTTCTCTCCGCTGCAGGCTCAAGAACTGTTTGCGTTGGGCCTCACGGGTGTGCATTTGGGTTCAGCGCATATGTGGAAAAGTAGACTAATAGGGAAAGAGGTTGTTGACAAAGGAATACAGTCTGTTTGGGACCGTGTCGGAAGACAGCTGGGAACCTGCCTTTGATCTGAGCTGATTCAGATGCAAGATTTGGCCCGAGCTGCCGGTCCAGATGTGGGGCTTTGCTCCTTTGCCTTGACTACCGGTGGGTGGTTTCAGGATTTGTCAGCGATGACACACATCTGGAAGGGAACGTGAGACTCGCCAAGGCCAGCATTGGGCCGGGTTTCAAAGACATTTCTCCAAGAGCAACTTGGACCTCTCTCAATCCCAATTTCTCTCTCTTTTTCTCAGTCTCTCTATGTCTCTCAAGCACTTTTGGACTCGGATGCCTTGAGAGCGGCTTATAATCACCTGGATTCGTAGGAGAAGTTTGGCACAATGTTGGGACATCTGTACACATCATATGCCAACCCAGCAAAGGCATGAAAGGGAAGCGGATTTAATCCCGAACACAGCATCATATGGCTCTCTAGATGTGGCTTAAATGTCCCATCATCCTGGGAGGCTGCCTGGGCCTGATAGAAAATGCAATCCAATAACACCTGGACGGAATCACTTGCATGTCTACTTATGTGCAAAACATCACCTGAAGTGGCCCAAAACATTATACAGTGTTCCCTTCACTTATTGTGGGGTTACGTTCCAGGACTTCCCGCAATAAGTGAAAAACCACGATGTAGGGATGCTATATTTATTTTATTTATTTACTAGCTTGGGGACCCGGCCCTGACCGGGTTATTTGAGAAAGACATTGTGTGCCAAGTTTGGTCCATATCAGTTGTTTATTTGGCTTGCAGTGGTCTTGGGAAGTGAGTGAAGGTACTTCAAGTCCCATCATCCATGGCCCACCCTCCTCCGAACTGCACCAGAATGTAAAGTGGGTCATGGAGGCTTTGTGTGCGAAGTGTGGTCTTCCTCAATCCTCAATCACTGGAAGTGAGTGGAGGTACTTGAAATCCCATCATCCATGGTCCGCCCTCCTCTAAACTGCAGTGGGTCATGGGGGCATTGTGTGCCAAGTTTGGTCTTTATCGATTTTGGTTCTGGGCTGCAGTGGTCTGTGGGGAATGAAGGGTTTGAAAGTACTACAAATCCCATAATCCGTGGAGGTACTTCAAGTCCCATCATCCATGTTCCCCCCTTCTCCAAACTGCACCAGGATGTAGAGTGGGTCATGTGGGCTCTGTGTGCCAAGTGTGGTCTTGATCAGTCATTGGATGAGGGTCGCAGCGGTCTCTGGAAGTGAGGAAAGGTACTGGAAGTCCCATCATCCATGGTCCCCCGTTCTCCAAACTGTCAATTTTGGGCCTGGTCTGTGATTTTTAGGGGCTTCAGTGTTGTTTGGGAAGTGAATCTGCTGAAGGTACTGCAAATCCCATCATTTGTGGCCCATCCTGCCCTAAACCACACCAGGTTGTGAAGTAGGCCATTGGGCCCCTGTGTGCCAAGTTTTGTCCTGATCCGTCGTTGCTGTGGGCCGCAGTGACTGACTGCCTGAGGCCTTTCCTTTTCCCTCTGCGTCACCTTAGAATGTTGGAATGTAGATGGCCAATCAGTAACTTATGCAAATTCTCCCTCAGTGGCAACCAGTCATGTTGTTTGAATGTAGAGGCTTGGATTCTTGGATGCTGGCCAATCAGAGTCCTTTATGCAAATACTCCCTCAGTGGCAACCAATCCCCTCTGTCTGCTGCCTTAGAATGTTGGAATGCTGAGGCTGGCCAATCAGAAGACCATATGCAAATAATACCACAGTGGGAGTCAATCAGAAAGCTGCCACATATCCTTCCGCCCTCCGCACACACAGATACACACATACAAACATTGACTTTTATTATATATACAGATTTATTTACTACTTTTATATGCCGCCCTTCTCACCCCAAAGAGCACTCAGAGCGGCTTACAAGTAAAGTGTAAATACAATATATTATATTATTGGCATAGCACAATATTAATATATTAATATTAATTATTATATTAATATATTAATATTGTACTACTGAGGGCTCTCTTAGACCGATGCCTTCTCATACTGAGGCCTGCTAACACTGAGGCCTACCTCATACTGAGGGCTCTCTCAGACAGATGCTTCTCTCAATGAGGTGAACTAACACTGAGGCCTTTCTCCTCCCGAGGCCTCTCTCACACAGAGCCTTCTCTCACACAGAGGCTTCTCTCACACAGAGGCTTCTCTCACATGGCCTACTCACACGGAGACCTACTAACATTGAGGCCTTCTCATACTGAGGGCTCTCTCAGACCGATGCCTCACTCAGTGAGGTGAACTAACACTGAGGCCTTTCTCCTACTGAGGCCTCTCTCACACAGAGGCTTCTCTCACACGGCCTACTCACACTGAGACCTACTAACATTGAGGCCTTCTCATACTGAGGCCTGCTAACACTGAGGCCTACCTCATACTGAGGGCTCTCTCAGACCGATGCCTCTCTCAGTGAGGTGAACTAACACTGAGGCCTTTCTCCTACTGATGCCTCTCTCACACAGAGGCTTCTCTCACATGGCCTACTCACACTGAGACCTAGTAACATTGAGGCCTGCTAACACTGAGGCCTACCTCATACTGAGGGCTCTTTCAGACTGTTGCCTCTTTCAGTGAGGTGAACTAACACTGAGGCCTTTCTCCTACTGAGGCCTCTCTCACACAGAGGCTTCTCTCACACGGCCTACTCACACTGAGACCTACTAACATTGAGGCCTGCTAACACTGAGGCCTACCTCATACTGAGGGCTCTCTCAGACCGATGCCTCTCTCAGTGAGGTGAACTAACACTGAGGCCTTTCTCCTACTAAGGCCTCTCTCACACAGAGGCTTCTCTCACACGGCCTACTCACACTGAGACCTACTAACATTGAGGCCTGCTAACACTGAGGCCTACCTCATACTGAGGGCTCTCTCAGACCGATGCCTCTCTCAGTGAGGTGAACTAACACTGAGGCCTTTCTCCTACTAAGGCCTCTCTCACACAGAGGCTTCTCTCACACGGCCTACTCACACTGAGACCTACTAACATTGAGGCCTTCTCATACTGAAGTCTACTAACACTGAAGCCTACCTTACACTGAAGCCTGCTAACACTGAGAGCTCTCTCAGACTGACGCCTCTCTCACACTGAGGCAAACTCACACTGAGGCCTACCTCACACTGAGGGCTTTCTTCCACAGAGACCTCTCACAGACTGAGACCTACTAAGCAGACCTGCTTGTATAGAACTCCAGCTTTTGCTGAGTCATGGCATCTTTTAAAAACTTTTAGTGCATGACTCACATTTTTGTAATTAAAAATACCTAGTTAATTTTAATATTTTGGACAACCTTTACTTTTATTGACCAGATATGGGGGGACCTATCAATCCTTTGGAAAGTGTTATCTCTAAGAACACTTCTTATCGGAGGCTGACCCTATGATCGGCCTCCGCAGGAAGTTGACCAGCGTGTGGGAGGACCTAGAGATCCTACAAATATGGAGGGCCAACTGGACTTTCTTCCAAAGTCTAAAAATGACCCAGCAGTCTGGACAGAGTGTTGGAGAGAGCGTCTGCTTCACCCGCCTTTCCCCAAATTACTTTTGCTCCTTTATCTCCGGCCGCATTCTTGTTCAAGGAGTTACTTGGCGGTGTCAAGGGTGTCCCTATCTCATCTCGCCCGGCCTCTGGCTCCTAAAGGTCTTCTTGTGAAGAGCCGTGTCGATACTTGGCCAACCATGTCAGAACACGCGTGGCCATCTTGGCAGAGTGTGAAATTCACCCCGGTCGGGAGGCCAAGCCCAGGCCTAGGGACACTTACTTCCCACTTCAGCCCTAGAGATAAGGGGTGAAGTGGGGAGTGGATCTCTGCTTGGCCCTTTGAAATGGGCGGTGTGTGCCATTCCTTTAAGGATGGCCTTCAGTCTCACTCCAGAATTATTACACGCTAGATTGGGGACCCGGCGGTGCCCGGGTTTATTTATTTATTTATTTATTTATTTATTTATTTATTTATGGCATTTTACCCCGCTCTTCTCAACCCCCGAGGGGGGACTCAGAGCGGCTTCCAAAAGGCATAATTTGATGCCTACATCACAATTGCAGAATAAAACACAATATAAAACCCTCCAGCATTTGACACTAAAATACATTAAAATACAATTATATTCACACATCTTATGCATTCACCTATGTTAAAAACAGTGTTCCGTCCATAAAAGCATTGAGCCCTATTCACCAACTTTCCATTAAAACTACTAAAGTGCTGTCCTGTGCTACTGTACTATGCGAACGCCTGGTCCCACATCCAGGCTTTCACTTTTTTCCTGAATGTCAGGAGGGATGGAATTGATCGTATGTCGCTAGGGAGCGCATTCCACAGACGGGGAGCCACCACCGAGAAGGCCCTCTCCCTCGTCCCCACCAGCCGCACCTGGGAAGCCGGCGGGAGCGAGAGCAGGGCCTCCCCGGATGATCTTAACGTACGAGGTGGGACGTAGCGGCAGATGCGTTCGGACAAGTAAGCTGGGCCAGAACTGTATAAAGCTTTAAAGGTCAACACCAGCACTTTGAATTGAGCCCGAATTGGACCGGCAGCCAGTGGAGCTGACACAACAGGGGGGTGGTGTGCTCCCTGTATGTAGCTCCGGTTAGTAGTCTGGCTGCCGCCCGTTGGACTAGTTGCAATTTCCGAACTGTCTTCAAAGGCAGCCCCACGTAGAGCGCGTTGCAGTAATCTATTCGGGATGTGACCAGAGCGTGGACGACCGTAGCCAGATCAGACTTCCCAAGGTACGGGCGCAACTGGTGCATGAGTCTTAACTGTGCAAAAGCTCCCCCGGCCACCGCTGAGACCTGGGGCTCCAGGCTCAGCAATGAATCCAGGATCACTCCCAAGCTGCGAATTTGCGTCTTCAGGGGGAGTGTAGCCCCGTCCAACACAGGCTGTAACCCTATGCCCTGTTTGGCCTTTCGACTGACCAGGAGGACCTCTGTCTTGTCTGGATTAAGTTTCAATTTGCTAGCCCTCATCCAGTCCGACACAGCAGCCAAGCACTGGTTCAAAGTCTGGACAGCCTCCTTGGTGACAGGTGGGAAGGAGTGACATGGTATGGGAATACAGGAAGGAACTATAGTTTACCAAGGTCTTAAACCAGGGGTCGGGAAACTTTTTGACTTAGAGAGCCATAAAAGCAAAATATTTGGGAATTTATTTCAGTGAGAGCCATATAAGATATATAATATATTTTGAGACTGAATTCAACTAAATGTGAGTCTATATGTACATACGAAGAGAAAAGGATTCCCCCGGCAGAATGACAGGACACTTCAGACCTGGCTCTGCAAAAGGCATGATCAGGACTCTGGGAAGGAAGGAAGGAAGGAAGGAAGGAAGGAAGGAAGGAAGGAAGGAAGGAAGGAAGGAAGGAAGGAAGGAAGGAAAGAAAGACAGGAAATAAAATAAAAGAGGGAGGGGGAGAGGAAGAAAGAAAAGAAGAACAAACTATGGAAAGGGAAGAAAAGCAGGAGAGAGATAAGGAAGGGAAACGAAAGAAGGAAATGGGAAGGGAGGAAAGGAAAGAGTGGGGAAAAGAAAGGAAAGGGAGTGAGGAAAAGGTAAAATAATGAAGGGAAAAGAAGAAAAGAAAGAAGGAGAGAGAGGGAAGTGAAAAGAAATGAAGGAGAAGGAAAGGAAGACTTGGGGGAAAAGAATAGAAGAGGAAGGAAGGAAGAGGGAGGGAGAATGGAGGAAAGGAAGGGGAGAGAGGGAGGGAAAAGGAAGGAGAGAAGGAGAAGGAAAGAGTGAAGGGGGAGAAAGAAAGGAAGGAAGAGGGATAATGGGGGAAAGAAGTAAGGGGAGAGAGGGAGGGAAAGAAGAGGGAGGAAAGAAGTAAGGGGAGAGAGGGAGGGAAAAGGAAGGAGAGAAGGAGAAGGTAAGGGTGAAGGGGAGAAAGGAAGGAAGAGGGAGAATGGAGGAAAGAAGGAAGGGGAGAGAGGGAGGGAAAAGGAAGAAGGAGAAGGAAAGGGTGAAGAGGAAGGAAGGAAGGAAAAGGGCCCGGAGAGCAGCGGGGGATGAGGAAGAGGGGGCGATGGCGGTGTGGAAGCGGCAGTCGCAGTGCATTTGTGTCACTCCTCTCCGCTGCATGCTGGGAAACCGAGGCCCAGGCTGCTCTGGAGAGCCAGATGCAATCATGAAAAGAGCCACATCTGGCTCCCGAGCCATAGGTTCCCGACCCCTGTCTTAAACCATTGAACATAACCTGTAAGAAAGAGACATGAGGACTGTCTGAATACAGAACTAAGAGCCTTGGAGAGAAGTTGTATTGTCTCTTTTGTTTACTTCCTGTTGTCTGCCCAGTTTAAGGCCCAGAGCAACTCCCAGAGACAAGCAATTGAAAAAAAACAACAACAACTTGGCAATAAAATTTAAAAATCAGTTTAATCCAACACATCAAACAGCATAAAATCACTTGAAAAACATACTAAAGTGACAAAAAGGTGGGGTTTGATCTTCCGCAGTCCACAAAAGTCTGGTAGTCCATCTCTTGTAGTTCACTCCATTCTGAAATGAGAGATCGATACATACATAGATAGCTGAAGATAGATCAGGCACAGATAGATTAAAATAGATTAATAGATAGGTTATATATTAAAATACATTAATAGATAGAAATATGATATATTAAAATTGATAAATTATTGATTAAAATAGATAGGTAGATGATGTATTAAAATTGATTAATAGATAAATGATAAATTAAAATAGATAGATGATAGAGTAAGATAGATTAATAAATAGATGGATAGATGATAACATTAAATAGATTAATATACAGTTTGCAACCTAGATACACAGGTAGATAAATAGATAGGTAAGTAGGTTGGTAGGTAGGTAGATAGATAGGAAAGATTGGTTGGTTGGTAGGTAGGTAGGAAAGATAGATACTGTAGATAAATAGGTATGTAGCTGGATAGGAAAGATAGGTAGGTAGATAGGTAGATGGGAAAGATAGGTAGGTAAGTAGGAAAGATAGATAGATAAATAGGTATGTAGCTGGATAGGAAAGGTAGGTAGATAGGAAAGATAGTTAGGTAAGTAGGAAAGATAGATAGATAGGTATGTAGCTGGATAGGAAAGGTAGGTAGGTAGGTAGATAGGAAAGATAGATAGGTAAGTAGGAAAGATAGGTAGGTAGGTAGATGGATAGGAAAGAGGTAGGTTGGTAGGTAGGTAGGTAGATAGAAAAGATATGTAGGTTGGTTGGTAGATAGGAAAGATAGGTTGGTAAGTAGGAAAGATAGGTAGGTAGGTAGATGGATAAGAAAGATAGGTAGGTTGGTAGGTAGGTAGATAGATAGATAGGAAAGATATGTAGGTTGGTTGGTAGATAGGAAAGATAGATAAATAAGTAGGTAGATGGATAGGAAAAATAGGTTGGTAGGTAGGTAGATAGATAGATAGATAGATAGGAAAGGTAGGTAGGTAGGAAAGATAGATAAATATGTAGGTAGATGGATAGGAAAAATAGGTAGGTTGGTAGGTAGGTAGGTAGGAAGGTAGGTAGGTAGGAAAGATAGATAAATATGTAGGTAGATGGATAGGAAAAATAGGTAGGTTGGTTGGTAGGTAGATAGATAGGATAGGTAGGTAGGAAAGATAGATAGATAAATAGGTAGGTAGATGGATGGATAGGAAAGATAGAATGGTAGGTAGGTGGGAAAGATAGGTTGGTTGGTAGGTAGATAGACAGATAGGAAAGGTACAGTAGGTAAATAGGTAGGTAGGTGGATAGGAAAAATAGGTAGGTTGGTAGGTAGATAGATAGGAAAGGTAGGTAGGTAGGAAAGAGATAAATAGGTAGATGGATAGGAAAGATAGGTAGGTTGGTAGGTAGGTTGATAGGAAAGAGATAGAAAAGATAGGTAGGAAAGATAGATAGATAAATAGGTAGATGGATAGGAAAGATAGGTTGGTAGGTAGGAAAGATAGGTAGGTTGGTAGGTAGGAAAGATAGATAAATAGGTAGGTAGATGGATAGGAAAAATAGGTTGGTTGGTAGGTAGATAGATAGGAAAGATAGGTAGGTAGGAAAGATAGATAAATAAATAGGTAGATGGATGGATGGATAGGAAAGATAGGATGGTAGGTAGGAAAGATAGGTAGGTTGGTAGGTAGATAGACAGATAGGAAAGGTAGGTAGGTAGGAAAGAGATAAATAGGTAGATGGATATGAAAGTCAGGTAGGTTGGTAGGTAGGTTGATAGGAAAGAGATAGAAAAGATAGGAAAGATAGATAGATAGATAGATAGATAGATAGATAAATAGGTAGATGGGTAGGAAAGATAGGTTGGTAGGTAGGAAAGATAGGTAGGTTGGTAGGTAGGTAGGTAGGAAAGATAGATAAATAGGTAGGTAGATGGATAGGAAAAATAGGTAGGTAGGTAGGTAGGTAGATAGGAAAGGTTGGTGGTAGGAAAGATAGGTAGGTTGGTAGGATAGGAAAGATAGGTAGGTAGGTAGATAGACAGGAAAGATAGATAGGAAAGATGGGTAGGTAGGTAGGTAGGAGAGAGAGAGAGAGAGCGAATGGATAGATCTATAGATTGATTGATTGATACCAGGAGCCAGTAATGGTCTATTGGTGCTTCCAGCCAAATACTAGACTTCCTCGGTGGGATCCGCCCCACGTTTTGAACCGGTTTCGTCCCGCTTTTGTTTGTCTTCTTCCACCTTTGAAGGGCAGGCATACCCTCCCCGCTCCCCACGCCTTTCAAAGTCCTTCCGAAACTGTATTGTAATCGTCCGAATCAAGTTGCGACCCGACAATTCGGTCCCACGGCTGTGTCGCATTTATGCTGTTCCACAAACTCCGCGCCTTTGCCTTTTCATTATTATTGTTGTTATTATTATTATCGAGCCCTCTTCTCCTGAACCCCAAATGTCACGCGAGCAAGCTAGTTAAAGAACGCGTTGCTCGTTACTTCCGAGAAGTAACTGGAACTCGTTGCTAATCGATCCCGCTCCTAAGTCATCTTCCTCCCTTTGACCAAAGTAGTTCCACCTCAAGGAGTGTAACGTCTCAGGAGTAACGCGGGCGAGGAACTCAGCGCTGCGTTCCTCAAGGCTGTCAGTCTGGAAGCATTCTTGGATACCCTTCTTGGAAACCTGTTGCTATTATTGCTATTATTATTATTATTATTATTAGAAATTATCTGAAGGTGTTTTAATCTAGCACACATATAAATTTATATATGTTAGATATATTTCTAGATTAGCATATATACATACACACTATATATATGTGTGTGTGTGTGCTATTGATATAAAGCATACATATAATAGTATATATAAGGAATTATTTGAAGGTGTTTTAATCAAACTATATATATGTCTATATATATATATTTATAGACTAGCATATATATACTATATAAAATATATGTCACATATATGTGCTATATATATATAGTATAATTTGAAGGTGTTTTGATCAAATGTGTATAGATATAATTATAGGCTAGCATATATATGCTATATAAAATATTTATGCTATATGTGTGTGTGCTATATATAAAGCCTATATTATTATTATTATTTAAGGTATGATTTGAAGGTGTTTTAATCAAATGTGTACAGATAAATTTATAGACTAGCATATATATGCTATATATAAATATTTATGCTATTTGTGTGTGTGCTATATAAAGCATATATTCTTATATAAGATATGATTTGAAGGTATTTTAAGCCAACATATATATGTGAGATGTATGTATAGCATATATATGATATATATGCCATATACGTGTGAGATATATATATATATATATATATATATAGCATTATACACACACACATGGAATTATTTAAAGGTGTTTTAATGTGACATATACTCACACATATATATGTGTTATATATATAATTTTAAACACCTTGACATAATTCCACATAGATAGATATTACACACACACACACACACACACACACGGAATTATTTGAAGGTGTTTTAATGTCACACACACACACACACACACACATATATATATGTATATATATATATATGTATGTATATATAATTTAAAACACCTTGACATCATTCCACATAGATAGATAGATATTACACACACACACACATGGAATTATTTGAAGGTGTTTTAATGTGACATACACACACACACATATATTATTTAAAACACCTTGACATAATTCCACATAGATAGATATTACACACACACACATCACAATGTTTGCTGCATGTATATGTGTGTGCCTATGTGTGCTTTTGTGTTTTCTGATATATATATATATAGAGAGAGAGAGAGAGAGAGAGAGAGAGAGAGAGATAGAGAGAGAAAGAGAGAGAGAAAGAGAGTATTCTGCATCCCTCTTGGAGGCTTAAGGAGAAGCAGGTAAGGAATAACATTATTTTGATTTGAACTTCCTCTCAAAAAAAATTACAATCCCTTAGAGAAGTGTAAAGTAGTTGTATGGCTGCATCCAGATATTACTACTATTCCTACCAGTCTTGCTAGGAAGGTGTCTTCCTTCATCCTACAGTTTCTCAGTCCATGGAATGGTTTTCTCTTTGTTAGGTTTTGACTATGCTGGACCTTTCTTGGAGACCTCAGGAGAGGCAAGTAAGAAATTATTATTATTATTATTTTCAACTATTATTAAGGTATTATTTATTATTATTATTGACTTTATTATTAATAATATTAATATTAATTTCAACTATTATTAAGGTACTATTAATTATCATTATTTAAATTATTATTAATAATATTAATATTAATTCCAACTATTATTAAGGTATTTATATTATTATTATTATTGAAATTATTATTATTAATATTTCAACTATTATTAAGGTATTATTTATTATTATTGAAATTATTATTAATAATATTAATTTCAACTATTATTAAGGTATTTTTTAATTATTATTAAGGTATGGGATTATTATTATTTATTTATTTATTTATTTCTGGGACTATTTCCTGACTCTTAACAGGGTCCTTGGGATGCTGGCCACCCAGGCATCATTGAAATTATTATTATTAATATTTCAACTATTATTAAGGTGTTATTTATTATTATTGAAATTATTATTAATAATATTAATTTCAACTATTATTAAGGTATTATTTTTTATTATTATTAATAAGGTATGGGATTATTATTTATTTATTTATTTATTTCTGGGACTATTTCCTGACTCTTAACAGGGTCCTTGGGATGCTGGCCACCCAGGCATCATTGCCCTTAAAGGACCCCTTCCTCCCCCTTGCGTTAATTTTATGGGATGCCTTTGAACTCTGGGTTGAGAGTTCCCCCCCTTGAAAAATTAAGGAAATCCGGGGAAAGAAGGGTCTTGCTTCAAAAACATCCACGTGTAACCTTTCTCCACATGATCCGGATCGATTCGGAAGCCGGATTTTCTGACCCATTGAAGGCCAAGAGCCGAAACAATGTGTTTCGGCTCAAAAAAAACAGCATGAAAAGAGAAGAGCCAAGTCAGGGAAAGTTTGTGTTTTGGGAGGAGGAAAGAAAG
>JARBWK010000020.1:11072787-11090287 GCA_030556195.1 Anolis apletophallus
TTCCTTTCCCTTCCCTTCCTTTCCTTCCACCCTCCTTTCTTCCCTTTCCTTTCTTTCTTTCCTTTCTCTTCCTTTCCTTCCACCCTCCTTTCTTCCCTTTCCTTTCTTTCTTTCTTTCTTTCTTTCCTTTCTCTTCCTTTCCTTCCACCCTCCTTTCTTTCTTTCCTCCCTTCCCTTCCTTGCACCCTCCTTTCTTTCTTTCCTCCCTTCCCTTCCTTACACCTTTGTTTGTTTGTTTCTTTTCTTTCTTTTTTTCTTTCTTTCCTGCCTCCCTTCCCTTTTCTTTTTCTTTTTCTTTCTTCCCTTCTCTGCTCTTCCCTTCTTTACACCCTCCTTTGTTTGTTTGTTTCTTCCCTTTCTTTCTTTCCTTCCTTCCTGCCTTCCTTTCCCTTTTCTTTCTTTCTTTCTTTCCTTCCTCGTTTCCCTTTTCTTTTCTTTCTTTCTTTCTTTCTTTCCTCCCTTCTCTTCTCTGCTCTTCCCTTCCTTACACCCTCTTTTGTTTGTTTCTTCCCTTTCTTTCTTTCCTTCCTCATTTCCCTTTCCCTTTTCTTTCTTTCTTTCTTTCCTTCCTCATTTCCCTTTTCTTTTCTTTCTTTCTTTCTTTCTTTCCTCCCTTCTCTTCTCTGCTCTTCCCTTCCTTACACCCTCTTTTGTTTGTTTCTTCCCTTTCTTTCCTTCCTTCCTTCCTGCCTTCCTTTCCCTTTTCTTTCTTTCTTTCTTTCCTTCCTCATTTCCCTTTTCTTTTCTTTCTTTCTTTCTTTCTTTCTTTCCTCCCTTCTCTTCTCTGCTCTTCCCTTCCTTACACCCTCCTTTGTTTGTTTGTTTCTTCCCTTTCTTTCTTTCCTTCCTTCCTGCCTTCCTATCCCTTTTCTTTCTTTCTTTCTTTCCTTCCTCATTTCCCTTTTCTTTTCTTTCTTTCTTTCTTTCTTTCCTCCCTTCTCTTCTCTGCTCTTCCCTTCCTTACACCCTCTTTTGTTTGTTTCTTCCCTTTTCTTTCTTTCTTTCTTTTTTTCTTTCCTTCCTTCTTTTCCCACCTTCTCCTCTCCCGCCTGAGCTCCCCCCAACCTCACCTGCATGGCCTTCCTCACTCCAACTAATATTCCTTCCCCCTCCCTCCCCATCCAAAGATCTTTTCCTCCCTTTTAAACACACACACACACACACACACACCGCCCCAAAGAAAGAAATATGGGGGGCATTTCGGAGGCTAGGGAAGGGGCGGCAAAGCATCCCCCCCCCCAAGTGACCCCCCAACGTGGGCTCGGGAAGCCGAAGAGGATTTCCTTCCTCTCCCATTTCCCTATTTCTTTTATTTTATCTCTCGAGGCGAGTCCAGTAAAAGACAACAACAACAACAACAACAACAACAACAACGACAGCCTTTGGGGAGGAAAACTAAGATCCTGAGTGTTCCCTTAATTAATTCTCCGGGTCCTCATGACTGGATCCCAGTTGTCCTCCCCAACACGAACTTTCTCCAACCATTGAACTTTGGGTTACTGTGAGTTTTGTATGGAAACAGCCCGGAAAACTCACAGCAACCGAGGAATTCCGGCCACGAAAGCCTTCGACAACGCATTGAACTTCCTCTTCAGCTTTGCTTGGTTTCCAAAGCTCTTCCAGCAGCCTTGGGCCAATCTGGAATAAATCAGTATATCATACTAATACTATGCCCAGATTTATTCCAGATTGTTATTGTTATTATTAATAATAATAACAGTAATAACAATCTGGAATAAATCAGTGCATTAACAACAATAATAATAATAATTTCATACCTTAGAAACTCTGGGAATGATTTTCACTATATATATATGTGTGTGTGTGCATGTGTGTATGTGTTTGTATATATATGTGTGTGTGTCTGTGTGTGTGTATGTATATGTATATGTGTGTGTGCATATGTGTGTGTGTGTGTATATATATATATATATAGAGAGAGAGAGAGAGAGAGAGAGAGTTTTAACTTGATGGCTATCTTTGAACTTTCTCCTTTGAAAAGAAATCAAATTCAATTAAATTGGGATTTCAGCCAGCCTCTCTATAAGAAGTGGAGACATATCTATCTCCCTATATATCTTCCTATATATCTTCCTATCTATCTCCCTATCTATCTATCTATCTACCTTCCTATCTCCCTATCTCCCATCTCCCTTTCTAACAACCTATCTCCCTACCTACCTATCTCCCTATCTATCTTCCTATCTCCCTTCCTATCTACCCATCTTCCCATCTATCTACCTACCTATCTCCCTACCTATCTATCTATCTCCCTATCTTCCTATCTATCTTCCTATCTACCTATCTCCCTATCTATCTATCTACCTATCTCCCTGTCTATCTATTTTCCTATCTATCTTCCTATCTACCTATCTACCTATCTCCCTACCTACCTATCTCCCTATCTATCTTCCTATCTTCCTATCTCCCTTCCTATCTACCCATCTTCCCATCTATCTCCCTACCTATCTCCCTACCTATCTCCCTACCTATCTCCCTACCTATCTCCCTACCTATCTCCCTACCTATCTATCTCCCTATCTTCCTATCTATCTTCCTATCTCCCTATCTATCTCCCTGTCTATCTATTTTCCTATCTATCTTCCTATCTACCTATCTCCCTACCTATCAATCTCCCTATCTATCTTCCTATCTCCCTTCCTATCCACCCATCTATCTCCCTACCTATCTCCCTACCTATCTCCCTACCTATCTCCCTACCTACCTATCTCCCTATCTTCCTATCTATCTTCCTATCTCCCTATCTATCTCCCTGTCTATCTATTTTCCTATCTATCTTCCTATCTACCTATCTCCCTACCTCTCAATCTCCCTATCTCTCTATCTCTCTATCTTCCTATCTATATTTATCTCCCCATCTATCTATCTATCTCCCTACCTATCTATCTCCCTATCTATCTCTCTGTCTACCTATCTTCCAATCGATTTTCCTATCTATCTACCTATCTTCCAATCGATTTTCCTATCTATCTAACTACCTACCTATCTTCCAATCGCTCTCCTTATCTATTTATCTCCCTATCTATCTATCTATCCATCTATCTATCCATCTATCTTCCTATCTATCTTCCTTCCTTCCTTCCTACCTACCTACTTATCTATCTATCTATCTATCTATCTACATATCTATCTATCTATCTATCTATCTGAGTCCTTGAGGAGATAACCAGGGAAAGAGGGAGGGAAAATGGCGAGGAAATTATGAGATCCAAATCCACTCGGGAAACAGAAAGGGGAGGGGGCTCTTCCAGCTTGTCGCTGGATTAAGAAGCAGCTTAATATCGAAAATCGCTGGAAACTGGACTTTGTGTATCAAGGAGAGAGAGAGAGAGAGATCCAAGATGTCGCCATACATTTTGCCCTACTGCCCTAATAACCATTTTCGACCTGAGGCTGAAACAATATTCACCAGGCTAAGAGGCAACAAGGACAGCAATACTAATAGTAATAACAACAACTCCTGAAACATGCAGCCCAAAACAAATACAGCAAAATTTGGAGAATTTTCGTCTGTTTATATAGCACGAGCTTAACCTCTGCGAAAGCAAATTCATTTTTTAAAAATTGGAAAACACTGGGTTTTCTTTGCCCCCAAAAGAGAGGAGGAATCAGAGGAAAGGAAGCCTTGGGAATGATTGACAACGAGGTCCTGAAATAAGCTGAGTTTCCCTAGACCCGAAACGCAAACAGATCCGTATCGGGTTTAGAGACAGGTGGATTCGCCTTTCAACCCGGCTGAGCATCTTTGGGGCAGTTGTTGGGAGCCTTGAGGGCAAGAGAAGCCATGGTCTTAAGGACATTAATCTCCTTTCCCTCCTTTTCCTTTGAAACTGAGGACTTTGGAAAGGACACCCTTCTCTCTTATGTCTTATCTGCAGTGCCTTTCTGTCTATCATCTATCTATCTATCAAACTACAAGAAAGGAGATTCCACCTGAACATGAGGAAGAACTTCCTGACTGTGAGAGCTGTTCAGCAGTGGAACTCTCTGCCCCGAAGTGTGGTGGAGTCCCCTTCGTTGGAAGCTTTTAAACAGAAGCTGGATGGCCATCTGTCAGGGTGCTTTGAATGCAATTTTCCTGCTTCTTGGCAGAATGGGGTTGGACTGGATGGCCCATGAGGTCTCTTCCAACTCTATGATTCTATGATCTATCTACAGGATCTAGTCTGTCTGTCTATCTCTCTAATCTATCTATTGTTAGCAATACCCTCTAACCATCTATCTATCTATCTGTCTATCTATCTCTCTAATCTATCTATTGTTAACTATCCTATCAATCAATCTATCTATATCTATCTATTGTCTGTCTGTCTGTCTATCTATCTCTCTAATCTATCTATTAACTATCCTATCAATCAATCTATCTATATCTATCTATTGTCTGTCTGTCTGTCTATCTATCTCTCTAATCTATCTATTAACTATAATATTAATCAATCTATCTATATCTATCTGTTGTCTGTCTGTCTATCTCTCTAATCTATGTATTGTTAGCAATACTATATCTATCTATCTCTCAGTTGTCTGTCGATCTATCTAATCTATCTAGTTAACTATCCTATTAATCAATCAATCTATATCTATCTGTTGTCTGTCTATCTATCTATCTAATCTATGTATTTGTTAACTATCCTATCTATCTACAGTATATCTATCCATCTGTTGTCTATCTGTCAAATCTCTCTAATCTATCTATTGTTAACTATCCTATCAATCAATCTACATCTCTGTTGTCTGTCTGTCTATCTATCTCTCTCTATCTATTTGTTAACTATCCTATCTATCTATATCTATCTATCTATATCTATCGATCTATCCATCCGTTGTCTGTCTGTCTGTCTCTCTAATCTATGGATTGTTAACTATCCTATCAATCAATCAATCTATATCTCTGTTGTCTGTCTGTCTGTCTATCTCTCTAATCTATTTGTTAACTATCCTATCTATCTAAATCTATCTTTTCTGTCTTTCTATCTCTCTCTGTAATCTATCTATTTGATAACTATCCTATCTATCTATCATCTATCTATCTATCATCTATCTATCCATCCATCCGTTGTCTGTCTGTCTATCTATCTAATCTATCTATTTGTTAACTATCCTATCAATCAATCTATATCTCTGTTGTCTGTCTGTCTGTCTATCTCTCTAATCTATTTGTTAACTATCCTATCTATCTAAATCTATCTTTTCTGTCTTTCTATCTCTCTCTGTAATCTATCTATTTGATAACTATCCGATCTATCTATCATCTATCTATCTATCATCTATCTATCTATCTATCTATCTATCTATATCTGTTGTTTGTCTATCCATCTCTCCAATCTAGCTATTTATTAACTATCCTATCTATCTATTGACTGTTTGTCTATCTCTCTCATCTATTTGTTAACCTATCTATCCACCTATCCATCTATCTATCTATCTATCTATCTATCTAGAATCTATCAGTTGTCTTTCTATCTACCTCGCTAATCTATTTGTTAATTATCCTATCTATCTATCAATCAATCATCTATCTGTCTGTCTCTCTAATCAGTTTGTTAACTATCCTGTCCTATCTATCTATCTATCTCTCTAATCCAGTTTTTCCCAACCAGTGTGCCATGATACACTAGTGTGCCGTGAGCGATCATCAGGTGTGCCGTGGGAAATTGGCACTCTCCCCCCGCCTAGCAGCCCCCTCACAGGTTTCCAAGAAACAAATTGAGCCTCTCCGCTTGGAAATGTTTGGGTTTTTTTTTACTATTTTACTGGATTTTTCGAGGGTTGTCCCCCCCCCCCCTTTCCAAGGAACTGTTTATAACAGCTTCATGACATCCATAGTTAACTGGAAGCAAGTTTCACTCAGGGTAAAATTTCACAAAAGTCTGGAAAACAAGCTCTATGAGGAGCGGCTTGAAGAGCTGGGCATGTTTAGCCTGAAGAAGAGAAGGCTGAGAGAAGACATGATAGCCATGTATAAATATGTGAGAGAAAGTCATATCTATGTTGTGTTCATCGAAACAGGCCCAGGTTTCACACTAAGTGTATAAATACATTTAAAAACATATTAACTATATGTATTACTGTGATAGAGTGTCATTTTGTGTCATTTTGGTTGGTGGTGTGCCCCAGGATTTTGTCAATGTAAAAAATGTGCCACGGCTCAAAAAAGGTTGAAAAACACTGATCTACAGGATCTATCAGTCTGTTGTCTTTCTATCTATCGCGCTAATCTATTTGTTAACTAATCTATCTATCCTATCTATCTATCTCTCTAATCTAACTATTTGTTCACTATCATATCTATATATCCTTCAACAGGATCTATCTGTCTGTCTCACTAATATCTCTATTTTTTAATTATGTAATCGATCTATGTATTTATTTGTTGTCTGTCTATCTCTCTCTCTCTCTAATCTATATGTTAACTATCTAATCTATGTATCTGCTGTCTGTCTGTCTATCTCTCTATTTCTCTCATCTATTTGCTAACTATTTAATCTATCTATCTGATCTATCTAGCTGTTGTCTGTCTGTCTATCTCTCTAATATTTTTATTTATTTATTTATTATTTCAATTTACATACCACCCTTCCCAAAAAGGCTCAGGGTGGTTCACAACAATGAATACACAACACAACGTAGTTGTTAACTATCTTGTCTGTCTGTCTATCTATTGTTGTCTGTCTATCTATCTATCTATCTGTCCACCCATCCATCTGAGGCCAAAAACACACTAGCAAATGGACTCTTTCAAGACATGTAGGCCTTATGTAGTTTTCTTAAAATATATACTTTTGAAAACCGCAATTCAAATATCTAGAGCACGTGACCCTTTACTCAGGCCCAGATGGCACTATCTATCTATCTATCTATCTAACTATCTCTCAATTCCCAGGGGTCACACTCTCTCAGCCTCCGAGGGAGCCCAGGCTGGCCCTCCTAGTTAACTGATTGGAGGCAGCCACCTAGGGGGCTTCTTTGGCCAGTGCAAAGCCAAACCCAGCCAGGGGAGTTCTGTGGATGCCCTTGAGTCTATTGTAGGGGTCGAGTGTCCCTTTCCTGGCATGTTTTGGCCCTATCTAGAGAAGGGTCCTCTTCCCCAAACACACCTAGACACCCCCTTCCTGCCTTTGGGAAGCCTTACAAATCCCTTTGCTGGTTTTGAAAGGGAATTTGGAGACTTGAAGAGAGAGGGGGGGGGGGGAGATTGTCCCTCTCCTCCTTGTCCCTGTTGAAGGCCTGGCGCCAAGGGGCTCTTGACTCTGTCTCTCCCCCACCCCAGAAAAACACCACACACCCAGAAAGACAAAAGCAGGCAGATCTCCCCTTGGTCATATTTGCTCTCTCTTGAAGGGGAAAGATTGGGGATGGTCCTTTCTCTTGTCTCTCCCCCCCCCCCCCTCAAAATAATCCCTGGGCAAACAAAGTCCCTTTCCTCCCAGCATTTTCTCTCTTTCTAGGCCCCAAAATGGAAAGAGGAGAGCTCCAGGTCCCTGGGTGACATGTCAAATAGGTCAAGAAGAAGGCATAGAATGGGATACCATATTCAGGTTGGATCCAAGGGCGGAGAAAGTGTGACTTAGGAACCAGTGGGTTTCCAAGGATAAACTGGGGTTCGGTTTAGAGTCCAATAGCCCAGCTACCTACCTACCTACCTACCTACCTACCTATCTATGTATCTTCCTATCTACCTACCTACCTATCTATTTATCTTCCTATCTATCTTCCTATCTATCTTTCTATCTATCTATCTAACTATCTATCTACCTGCCTACCTACCAATCTACTTATCTTCCTATCTATCTATCTATCCATCCATCCATCCATCCATCCATCCATCCATCCATCCATCCATCCATCCATCCATCCATCCATCTATCTATCTAGTATACTATGGTGGCCTTCATATGGATAATATGCCTAATATCATACATTGGTGAAATTTGTCTCTTATTTCTCTCCTCTCTCTCTCTCTCTCTCTATATATATATATATATACTGTATATATATATACATAGAGAGAGAGATCTATATATACACATACCAGATACACACACACATATATACCACTTCTATATATATAGATTATATATACAGACACACACATATATAGACATGTACACATGTCTATCTTTCTATATATATATATAGACACATATATAGATAGATAGATAGACAGATATATATTTTATAAACACACAAAGAGAGATAAATTTTACATACACACACATATATAGAGAGAGATATCTATATATACACATACACACACATATATCCTTCTCTATATATAGATTACACACACACACACATATATACACCTCTATATATAGATTACATACACATACACTCCTATATATCCTCCTCTATATATAGATTACATACACACACATATATATCCTCCTTCTCTATATATAGATTACACACACACACACACACACACACACACACACAGAAATAAGAGATACATTTAACCAATGTATGATATTAGGCATATTATCCATATGAAGGCCACCATAGTATAGGAGTTGGGCTATTGGACTCTAAACTGAACCCCAGTTTATTTGTATACACACACACACACACATATATATATATATATATAAAGATAAATTTATATATTTATACACACATATATCTATATATACACATACACACACATATATATCCTCTCTACACACACACACAGAGAGAGAGAAATTTATATATCATCCTTCTCTATATATAGACTATATACACACATACATATATACACACACATATATAGCCATATATTTTTCATACACACACACATATAAAGAGAAATGTATATATTTATACACACTCATATATCTCTATATACACATACACACACATTTATATCCTCTCTCTCTACACACACACATATATACATAAAGAGAGAAATCTACATATCATCCTTCTCTATATATAGACTATATACACACACATACATATACACACACATATAGACATATATTTATACATACACACACATATAAAGAGAAATGTATATATATACACACTCATATCTCTATATACACATACACACTCATATCTCTATATACACATACACACACATATATCCTCTATATATATAGACATACACACACATATATATGTCCCCCTTCTCTCTATAGATAAGACTTTACACACACATATTTGCACATATGCAAATACATATATCTAGATACACATATTTACAAATATATACATATATACAGATAATGAGTAAGGAGACATTAATCCTCTGCTCTATATATTGTGTGTATGTGTATCATATGCAACATATATAAGGCACAAGAGAAAATGTGTTCTGTAGATATATTCTGTATATTATGCATATGACTAATATGTGTATAATATGCATAGCACATTATATGTGTGTATACCGTTATATTTATATCTCTCTTTATTAATAATAATAATAATAATAATAATGTTTTTATGACCATGCCTGAGGAAAATATAACATAAACGTGTACAATGTACATATCGAATATGCCTCATATCCGTTTTATGGCCATTCCAGGAGGGAAATGTATACCATATGTATATAATGTATATAGAGCGGCATGTATTACATGCCTGGGTGTGTGTAAATAGGCTCAGGGAAAATAAATAATAGATGGAGATAGGGACAGAGACAGATAGAGCACATATCATGAGCATATGTAACCTGTACATTATCCTGCAAGGCTGACTATATCTATAATATGGAATGAAAGATTGAGACTAAGAGGCAAAGAAGGACTTTCTGTGGTGTGTTACACACAGTTTAATTACATACATAACCAGTGCCTATCTATCAGTATCTGTCACCATTCTTATCTATGAGTGCCTATCTATCAGTATCTGTCACCACTTTATTAAACCGGATTATCAGAGTCTACACTGCTTTATAATCCGGTTCAAATCAGATAATCTGGATTTTGTCTGCCACTGTAGAAGGGTTTTTATATCTCTATTCTAGAATAGGGAGATAAAGGCCCCTTCTACAGTGCCAGGAAAAAATCCAGATTATCTGATTTGATCCGGATTATAGGGCAGTGTAGACTCGGATAATCCAGTTTAATAAACTTTTCTCTTGTTTCTAATAGAACCAATTAGGGGATGGGTATGATAACCCAGCAACAAAAATCTATTCTATAATAGAGAGATAAAGGCCCTTTCTACGGTAGGAGTCAAAAATCCAGATTATCTGCTTTGAACCGGATTATAAGGCAGTGTAGACTCGGATAATCCGGTTTAATAAACTTTTCTCTTGTTTCTAATGGAACCAATTAGGGGATGGCTATGATAACCCAGCAACAAAAATCAAAGTGATACATAGTGTTGTTTGTTTGTTGTTGTTGTTGTTTCCCTTTCTTGGAAGGCCCCCCTCTCTCCCAAACAGTCCCACTCCCACCCCGAACCAATGCAGCCATTGAGGAAGGGAACACGCGGGTTGGGCGCGTTCACACGTGCCAGGTAACGCGTGTCAGTGTGTCCCCCGACTTACCCGCGACGCCAGGGCTGCTCGGTTTGGGTCCGGCTTGAGTGGTGCGGCTGAGCTCCTCCACCAAAGCGCCTCTTAAAGCGGCGATGTCGCCCAGATTTCCCCTTTAAATCATTCACATCCATTCTTCTTCTCTGGAACCAATTTCCCCCCCGATTTTGGGGGGCAAAGAAGGGGTCTAGACCCTCCTGAAGCCGGTTTCTAAAGCCGGAGCCTTGTTTCGGGTCGCCTTATTTTTGATTTATGGGCCCCACTCAATTGGAAAGAGTCTTGTTGCGAGTTTTCCGGGCTGTTTTCCGCCTCTCTCTCTCTCTCTCTCTCTCTCTCTCTTTTCCTGGATCTCAATGGGGAAAGGGGGGGCACTGCAATTGGGGGTGGGATGGGATTCGGAGCAGGATTCGGATTGGAAGACAAGGAAACGGGAGGAAGCTTCTCTCCTTTCTTCTCTGCCTCCCTCTTTCTTCCTTTTCGGACCCCTCCAAAGTGAATAAATAGTTCACCCTCATTCCCAAGTGTTTTTTCTCTCCCCCCCCCCCCTCTCCATAAAACTCACTCAGCCCTGTTTACACGGGAGTCAACACGCTTCCACTGGGTTGACTCGCGTGTCAACAATGGCTCTGGGCCCTTTTGCAAAGCCCTGAAAGAAGCTTTCAAAGGGCCCAGAGCATGGGACTTTTCCCCAACCCTTGACACGTGTCTGGATCAGGCTCGGATCCAGACACGTGTCAAGGGTTGGGGAAAAGTCCCATCAGCACAGCAAGGGCAGGGACTCTATCTCCCAATCTCCCTGTGCCCCCTCGTCCCATCGCAAAGTAAAGCTGACACGGAAGAATCCACGCGAACGTTCTCACGTGCGCAGAAGACCCGTGTCTCCAGGTAGGACGGGTCTCCCCCTTGGTCCTACTCTGAGGAGACCCATAGAGGCGGAAATTTAACTGTCTCTAGCAAGAGGGGGCCTTACTCTAAAGGCAATTTCTAGACTGTGGTTATGGGCCCAGTTTACATTCTGAATTGATCACCTTCCCACTGGAAAGAGTCTAGAAAGAGTAGGGAAGGAGAGAAGGAAGGAAAGGGAGAGAAGAGGAGGAAAAAGAGAAGAAGAAGAGAGAGGAGGAGAGAAAAAGGGGCAAAGGAAAGAGAAAGGGAAAAAGGAGAAAGCGAAAGAGGATAGGAAGGAAGAAAGAGGGGAGAGAGAAAAAGAGGAGAGAGGAGTAGAGAAAGGGAGGGATGAGGAGAAAGTAAAGAGAGGAAGAGGGGAGAGAAGAAGAGAAAGGGTGAAAGAAATAGAGGGGGAGAAAAAGAAAGAAAGAGGCCAGAGGAGGAGAGAAAGAGAAAGCTAAGGAAGGGAGAGGAAGGAAGAGAAGTAGAGAAAGAAGTAGAGGGGAGAGAGAGAGAGAGAAATGAATGGGAGAAAGAAAGAAATAGGGGAGATAAAAGAAAAATGGAGAGGAGTAGAGAAGCGAACGAGAGAGAGAGGAAAGAAAGAAAAAGAAGGAAGAAGGGCAAAGAAAAAGAGAGAAAGGAGAAGGAAAGAGAAAGGAGAGAAAGAAAGGAGAGAAAGAAAGAGGAGAGAAAGGAGAAAAGGAGAGAAAGAAGCAGAGGGGGAGAGAAAGACAGAGAAGGAGAGGAATAAAGAAAGAGGGGAGAGGAAGAAAGAGAGAGAGAGAGAAGGAGAGAGGAGTAGAGAAAGTGGGGAAGAAGGAGAAAGCAAAGGAGAGAGGAGGGGAGAAAAATTAGAGGGGTAGAGAGAAAGAGAAAGAAAGAGAGAAAGAAATAGAGGGGGAGAAAGAGAGATAGAAAGAGAGGGGGGAGAGAAAGAGAGAAAGAAATAGAAGGGGAGAGAAAGAGAGAAAGAAATAGAGGGGGAGAGAAATAGAGGGGGAGAGAAAGAGAGAGAGGAGAGAAAGAAATACAGGGGGAGGGAGAAAGAGAGAAAGAAAGAGAGGGGGAGAGAAAGAGAGAGGACAGAAAGAAATACAGGAAAGAGAAGGCAAGAAAGGAGAGAAAGAGGGGCAAATAAAGAAGTAGCGATAGAGAGAAGGAGAGAAAGAAATAGAGGGGGAGAGAGAGAAGCGAGAGAGAGAAGCAAAGGCGAGAGAGGAGAGAAAGAGAGGGGGGTCAAAGAAAGAAGTAGCGATAGAGAGAAGGAAAGAAATAGAGAGGAGGAGAGGAGAGGGAAGCGAAGGCGAGAGAGGAGAGAAAGAGAGAGGGGGTTAAAGAAAGAAGCAGCGATAGAGAGAAGGAGAGAAAGAAATAGAGGGGAAGAGAGAGAAGGAGAGAGAGAAGCAAAGGCGAGAGAGGAGAGAAAGAGGGGGTAGCGGTAGAGAGAAGGAGAGAAAGAGGGGAGAGAAGAAGAGAAAGCAATATGGGGGAGGGAGAGGGGGGGGGAAGGAGGAAAAGGGGGAGCGCAGAAGAGGAGGAGGGCTCCGGAGGCCTTGTCTCCCTGGCTGGTTAATATTTTATTCTGTTGACATGTTTTCTTTCTGGCGGTGCTTCCGACACCTTCCTTCCTCCCTTCTTTCTTTCCTTCCTTCCCCCTTTCCCCTCCGCTTCTGCTCCTCCTCCCTTCTCTTCTTCCCTCCCTCTTGTCCAAACCCCGCCCCTGGGGGGCTCGGCAATTGGCCCTCCCCTTACCGAGGGGGCTTGGCAAGGGAAGGGAGGGGGAAGGAGGAGAAGGAGGGAGGGAGAGAGAGAGGGAGGGAGAGAGGGAGGGGGAGAAAGAGGGAGGGAAGGCAGGCGGGGAGAGCAAGCGAAAGGAGGAGAGAAAGAGAGAGAGAGAGAGGAGGAGAAGAAGGCGCCTCGGAGGGGAGAGAGGGAGGACGCCCGGCCGGAGGAGGCGAGAGGGAAAGGGGGGAGAAGAGAAAGAGAGAGACCCCCGAACGAAAGGATGAAGCCGCTTCGGGACCCGCTTCGGAACTCTCTCGAGCCTTGAATCCGGTTTAGTTTCGCTTCGGAGACAGAGAAGGAAGGAAGGAAAAGAAGGGAAGGAAGGAGAGATCCTTGCTTTGGGGGGAAAGGAAGGCAACCGACGCCTTGAAGAGGATCAGATCCAAAGGAAGGGGGATCTTCTTCTTCTTCTTCTTTCTCCGGTTCTTGGCCGCCCCTTGCCCCTTGCTTGGCGCGTAGATGGGTGCCCACGACTAACGCCGCGGCCCTGCTGATGCCCTGATGCGAGACCCGGCGGGCTTCTCGGGCTCGGCCATGGCGTACCACCCCTTCCACGCGCCCCGGCCCTCCGACTTCCCCATGTCCGCCTTCCTGGCCGCCGCCCAGCCCTCCTTCTTCCCGGCCCTGGCCCTCCCGCCCGCCGCCGCCGCCGCCGCCGCCGCCCTGGCCAAGCCGCTGCCCGAGGCCGAAGCCGGGCTCCACGTCTCGGCCGCCGCCCTGGCCCACCACGCCCACGCCCACCACCCCCACCACGCGCCGGCCGCGGCCCACCTGCGCGGGCTCAAGGGCCTGGAGCCCGAGGAGGAGCTGGGCGCCGAGGACGACCCCAAGGTCACCCTCGAGGCCAAGGAGCTCTGGGACCAGTTCCACAAGCTGGGCACCGAGATGGTCATCACCAAGTCCGGCAGGTAAGGGACCGGCAGGGAGGGAAGGACTCAAAGAAGGAGAGAATGAAGGAAGGAATCAAGAAAGGAGGGAAGGAAGGAAGGAAGGAGGGAGGGAAGGAAGGAACCAATGAAAGAAGGAAGGAGAGAAGGAAGGAAAGTATCAAGAAAGGAGGGAAGGAAGGAAAGAAGGAAGGAGAGAAGGAATCAATTAAGGAAGGAATCAAGAAAGGAGGGAAGGAAGGAACCAATGAAAGAAGGAAGGAGAGAAGGAAGGAAAGTATCAAGAAAGGAGGGAAGGAAGGAACGAAGGAAAGAAGGAAGGAGAGAAGGAATCAAGGAAGGAAGGAGAGAAGGAAGGAAAAGAGAAGGAATCAAAAAAGGAGGGAAGGAAGGAGAGAAGGAATAAAGTAAAGAAGGAATCAAAGAAGGAAGGAGAGAAGGGATCAAGGAAGGAAGGAGAGAAATAAGGGAGGAAGGAAAGAAGGAAGGAATCAAGGAAGGAGAGAAGGAAGGAAAGAGAGAAGGAATCAAAAAAGGAGGGAAGGAAGGAAAGAAGGAATAAAGTAAAGAAGGAATCAAAGAAGGAAGGAGAGAAGGGATCAAGGAAGGAAGGAGAGAAATAAGGGAGGAAGGAAAGAAGGAAGGAGAGAAGGAATCAAGGAAGGAGAGAAGGAAGGAATCAAAGAAGGAACGAGAGAAGGAATCAAGGAAGGAAGGAGAGAAAGAAGGAAGGAAGGAAAGAAGGAAGGAAGGAGAGAAAGAAGGAAGGAATTAATCCAAGAAGGAAGGAATCAAGAAAGGAGGGAAGGAAGGAACCAAGGAAGGAAGGAATCAAAGAAGGAAGGAGAGAAGGAATCAAGGAAGGAAGGAGAGAAAGATGGAAGGAATCAAGAAAGGAGGGAAGGAAGGAATCAAGGAAGGAAGGAAAGAGAGATGGAAAAGGGGCCTCCCTTAGTCTCAAGCACACCCGGGCAAACCCATTGGGAGCTGCTTAGAAGGAGAAGAAGAGTCCTCGGAAATCCCTTTCCAGGCTTACCCAAAGTAGACTCACTTCAGGACTAGTTTCCGATTGCATCACACCTTGAGTGGGTCCTATAGATGGGGCAACCACTAATAATAATAATAATATAAACACTAATTCTAGACCTACTCAAAGCAGACCCACTTCAGGACTATTTTCCGATTTCACCACACCTTGAGTGGGGCCTCTGGTTGAGACAGACACAAATAATAATAATAATAACAATAATAATATAATAGCTCAAATTCTAGACCTACCCAAAGCCGACTGAGAATAGGTCCAAGAATAAGAATAATCTAAACTCTAATCCCAGATCTACTCAAAGCAGACTGATTTAGGGACTTGGTTTCCCACTGCACCACACCTGGAGTGGGTCCGCTATTTGGGATATTAATGACAACAATAATAGTAATAATCGCTCTAATTCTAGACCTACCCAAAGCCGACTGAGAATAGGTCCAAGAATAAGAATGATCTGAACTCCTATTACAGACCTACTCAAAGCAGACCAACTTCGGGACTGGTTTCCCACATCTTGAAGGGGTCCTCTAGTTAGAGCAGCCACTACTACTACTAGTAATTTATTTGTTTATAGTGTCAGAAGTGAATTAAAATGCATTTAAAAACACACAAAGTTTGAAAAAAGTACTTGGCGTGATGCTAAATGTCCTTTGACCAGAAGCTGGCCACTTGGGAGTGCCTCTGGTGTTGCTGTGAGAAATTCCTCCAGTGTGCAAATAATAATAATAATAATAACAACAACAACACTAATTCTAGACCTACTCAAAGCAGATCCCCTTCGGCACTGGTTTCCCATTGCACCACACCTTGAGTGGGGCCTCTGGTTGAGATAGACACAACTAATAATGATGACAATAAAATAATAATAATTAATAGTAATAATAATAATTAATAATAGCTCTAATTCTCGACCTACCCCAAGCAGAACTTTAATTCTAGATCTACCCAAAGCAGAACCGATTTAGGGACTGGTTTCCCATTGCACTACACCTGGAGTAGGTTCTCTAGTTGGGACAGACACTAATAATAATAATAATAATTAATAATAATAATTCTAGATCTACCCAAAGCAGAACCGATTTAGGGACTGGTTTCCCATTGCACTACACCTGGAGTAGGTTCTCTAGTTGGGACAGACACTAATAATAATAATAGTTAATAATAATAATAATAATTCTAGATCTACCCAAAGCAGAACCGATTTAGGGACTGGTTTCCCATTGCACTACACCTGGAGTAGGTTCTCTAGTTGGGACAGACACTAATAATAATAATAATTAATAATCATAATTCTAGATCTACCAAAAGCCGACTGAGAATAGGTCCAAGAATAGGAATAATCTGGACTCTGGAGCAGTCCCATGCAAAGTATCTAAACTGTAATGGTATATATATAAATTCTAAAAGTTTAATAACCTTCTGATTATATTTATCATCCATAGAGGTTGAGTAGTTACCCAAAATATCCTCCAAATCTAAAACTAAGGCCTTCTGAAGCATTTCCACTCCTGGCGCATTGAAGTCCCCCATATATAGAGGATTAATGCCTTGGGAGCTTTCAAATTTCACCTTGAGTAGGTCCTCTAGTTGGGACAGCCACTAATAATAATATTGATGGCATTAATAATAATAATAGCTCTAATTCTAGACCTACTCAAAGCCGACTGAGAATAAGAATGGTTTCAAAACTCTAATTCTAGACCTATCCAAAGCAGACTTTGACCTAGGGATTGCTTTCCCATTCGGTCACACATTGAATGCCTCCATTAGTTGGGACAGTTACAAGTAGTAGTAGTTGTCCTCGTAGTAGTAATCTGAGCTCTAATTCCCGACCTACCCAATGCAGACTGATTTAGGGACTGGTTCCCCATTCGGTCGCACAACGAATGGCTCCATTAGTTGAGACAGCTACTACTAGTACTAGTACTACTGCTAATAATAATAATAATAATAATAATAATCTGAGCTCTAATTCTCGACCAACCCGAAGCAGACTGATTTAGGGACTGGTTCCCCATTCGGTCACACATTAAATAGCTCCACTCATTTCGACAGTTACTATTACTAATAGTAGTAATAATAATAATAATAATCTGAGCACTAATTCCCTACCAACCCAAAGAAGACTGATTTAGGGATTGCTTTCCCATTCGGTCACATATTGAATAGGTCCACTCATTTCGACAGTTACTATTACTAGTAATTGTAATAATAATAATAATAATAATAATAATATGAGCTCTAATTCTTGACCAACCCAAAGAAGACTGATTTAGGGATTGCTTTCCCATTCGGTCACACATTGAATAGGTCAACTCATTGCGACAGTTACTACTAGTAGTTGTAGTAGTAATAATCTGAGCTCTAATTCTTAACCTACCCAAAGCAGCTTGATTTAGGAAT
>JARBWK010000020.1:11095287-11175287 GCA_030556195.1 Anolis apletophallus
TAGATAGATAGGAAAATCGATAGGTAGGTAGGTAGATAGGTAGATAGGAAAATCGATTGGAAGATAGATAGATAGATAGATAGATAGGAAAATCGATAGGTAGGTAGGTAGGTAGATAGGTAGATAGGAAAATCGATTGGAAGATAGATAGATAGATAGATAGGAAAATCGATAGATAGGTAGATAGATTGGAAGATAGATAGATAGATAGGAAAATCGATAGGTAGGTAGGTAGATAGGAAGATCGATTGGAAGATAGATAGGTAGATAGATAGATAGGTAGATAGGAAGATAGAAAAATCGATTGGAAGATAGATAGATACTATATAGATAGGAAAATCGATAGGAAAATAGACAGACCGATAGATAAATATAAGATAGATAGATGATGGAAAAATAGACAGATAGCGATAGATATATAGAAAAAAAGGAAAGAAATATAGATTCAAAGAAAGATAGAAAGATGGATGGATAGAAAAATACACAGACAGACAGAGAAAGATAGATAGCAAGAAAGAAAGAAGGAAAGAAAGATACAAAGAAAGATAGAAAGATGGATGGATGGATAGATAGATAGAAAAATATTGATTAATTGTGGATTTGATTCAAATGTTCCCTCTAAGAATCCTTAGGTTTTCTGTTCAGCTTCCAGTAGACAGAAAAATAAACAGACAGATAGATAAAGAAAGATATATAGATAAAAAGAAAGGTAGAAAGCAAGAGTGAAAGACAGATAGAATGAAAGAGGGATAGATAGATAGATAGGTGGATAGATAGATACGTACAATGCCATAGCGCGGGTAGTTCCATAACCCGAAATAATATAAATAGTATGGTTCATTCTATATTTTTTTATCTAGACTTTATGAAATCCATGTTCTGGTCTCCTTCATGGGAGGGGGGGGGGTCTCCAATCCCTCCCATGCCTTATACTAGGCTTGGCCTGCCAGTTTTGGGTGGGCCAACTGGGTTGCTTCCACTCGAGATAGTGCTTGAAGTTCTGGAGGGAGTCGGTTCATGTTTGCTTCTCATAGATCTATCTATCTTTAGATAGTTAAAACCGACTTGGGGGCGACTTGGAGGCACAGCCTTGTCTTGTTGTCTTCTCCCCCATTCCTCTCTTTTCTTGGGCACCTTCTCCAAAGCCACCCCCTGGTTTCCTTTGGCCAGTTCAAGCCCCCAATGGAGGCAGGGTTTGAGGTTTCTCGGAAGGGGACCCCTCTCCAAATTCATCAAAAGGGATCCTCGCATAATAGTCGCACAATAGTCAAAACAAGCAGCATCCAAGGATATCCATGCTTTAAAAATGATATTAAAATAGAGTTTGGGGGCAATTTTTGAAGGGGGTCTTTGTTTGCTATATATACACACAAAGACCCCTTCAAAAAGTGCCCAAAAACTCTATTTTTAATATCATTTTTAAAGCATGGATATATTTAATATAATTTTAAAATGTATTAAATATATATTTTAATATCATTTTTAAAGCATGGATATTTTTAATATCGTTTTAAAAATATATTACATATATTTTTAATATCATTTTTAAAGCATGGATATTTTTAATATCATTAAAAAATATTTTAAATATATATTTAATATTTTTAAAGCATGGACATGCGACTATTATGCGATGGTCCCTTTTGACGCATTTGGAGAGGTGTCCCCCTATCTATCTATCTATCTATCTAGATACACTTGACACACTTGTCGCATTTCCCCCCATTTTTTCTATCTAGATAAATAGATAGATAGATGATAGATGATAGATAGATAAATAAATAGATAGATAGAAAAAATGGGGGGAAATGCGACAAGTGTGTCAAAGGAATGAAGTTCTGGTCAAAGTAGAATAGAAGCCCCCCCTTCTCCCAGAAAGGAAAGCAGCAGCCTCCTGGAGTTAAATAGTTCTGGTCTCTCTCCTTTTGGGGGGGGGGGAATCTTTTTCATATATAATATATAATATATTATATTATAAAAGAGCCAAAAACTCCAAGAGAAAAAGATCACCTGGTTGCCTTTCTTTCGGAACAAGGAGATTTTAGGTGACATTTGGACGCACCAGGATCATGCTCTCTCTCTCTCTCTCTCTCTCTCTCTCTCTCTCTCTCTCTCTCTCTTTCTTTCAGCACCCATGTTTTATGTGTGGAGAGAGAGAGAGAGAGAGAGAAACTGAATAAATAAATAAATAAAATTAAATATGTAGGTTTCTATCATCTCTCCCTCCCTCTTCTGCACCGTGTTTTATGTGTGGAGATAGATAGATAGATATATAGATAGAGAGAGAGAGAGAGAGAGAGAGAGAGAGAGAGAGAAACCTACATATTTATTTTATTTATTCACTTTTGTATACCGTCCTTCCCCCGCTCAGGACTGCTTACAGAGAATATAAAAACACACTTTAAAACAACAGAAAAATAAATTAAACTCTTAACTAAAAACTATAAAACTGTTTACAACGGATGAACCAGATGAGACTCCGAAAACTGGAATTAAAAAAAAGTCTTGCCACCCTCTAAGGCAGTGTTTCCCAACCTTTTTTGAGCTGCGGCACACTTTTTACATTTCCAAAATCCTGGGGCACACCACCAACCAAAATGACACAAAATGACACTCTAACACAGTCATACATACAGTTAATATATGTTTTTAAAATGTATTTATACACTCAGTGTGAAACCTGGGCCTGTTTCGATGAGCTCAACATAGATATCCTGGCAGGAATGGCGGAAAGACACAAACTCCCCACATAGAACTCCCATAACCAAGAGAAAATGCTATAAGAGTTTGGTGGGCATTGATTGACCTTGAGTTTTGGAGTTGTAGTTCACCTATATCCAGAGAGCACTGTGGACTCAAACAATGTTGGATCAGGACCAAACTTGGCATGAATACTCAATATGCCCAAATATGAACGCAGATGGAGTTCAGGGGAAATAGACCTTGGCATTTGGGAGATGTAGTTGCTGGGATTTATAGTTCCCCTACAATCAAAGAGCATTCTGAACCCCACCAATGATAGAATTGGGCCAAACTTCCCACACAGAACCCCCAGGAGGCAAGAGGAGGTCTCTACTTGGGGAAAGGGAAGCGGACCTTCCCAATGCATGGAGAGGGAGAGACCAAGTAGACAACGGGTGGGGAGGGGAGGTGTTTGTAATTTTGTGCCTTTATCGAGGTAGGTTTCTTAGGGTTTTTATACTTCAACGCACTAGACTCTTCACACCCCCCCTTCTTTGCTGGAGGTTCCAATTTCCCACGGGACACCTGATGATCGCTCACGGCACACTAGTGTGCCCCGGCACACTGGTTGAGAAACACTGCTCTAAGGAACTTTGTGAGATTTCTCAAAGATCGCATAGATAGATAGATAGATAGATAGATAGATAGAGAGAGAGAGAGAGAGAGAGAGAGAGATGGAAAGGAAGAAAATTAGATAGAAAGTAGAAAGCTACATATAAAGTTAGATAGAGAGAAAGATAGGTGGATAGAAAGATACATAGATAGATAGATAGATAGACAAAGATAGAGATAAAGATACATAGATAGAAAGAGAAATAAATAGAAAAATATAGATAGATGGAAAGCTCACATAGAAAGAAAGGAAGAAAAATAGAAAGTAGAAAGAGAGAAAGCTGGATAGATATATAGAGAGATACATAGATAGATAGATAAATACATAGATAGGTAGATAGAAAAATAGAGAGAAATACATAGAGAAAGAGAAAGAAAGGGATAGAGAAAAAGAGAAATAGAGAGAGAGAGATAGAAAAAGGAAGAAGGAAGATAGAAAGCTAGAAATCTCCATTGAAAGTTGGAAAGAGAGATAGATAGCTAGATAGATAGAAAAATAGAAAGATACATTCATAGATAGATAGGATAGAAAGATAGATATATATAGAGAGATAGAAAAAGGAAGGAAGGAAGCTAGAAATCTACATAGAAAGAAAGAAGAGAAAGATAGATACATAGATAGGTAGATAGAAAAATAGAGAGAAAGATACATAGAGAGAGAGAGAGAGAGATAGAAAAAGGAAGGAAGAAAGATAGAAAGCTAGAAATCTACATCGAGAGATAGAAGAGAGAGAGAGATAGATGGAAAGCTCTATAGAAAACTAGATACAAAGGAAGGAAGGAAGGAAGGAAGGAAGGAAGGAAGGAAGGAAGGAAGGAAGGGAGGGAGGGAAGGGAAGGAAGGAAGGAAGGAAGGAAGGAAGGAAGGGAAGGAAGGAAGGAAGGAAGGAAGGATGGATGGATGGATGGATGGATGGATGGATGGATGGATGGATGGATGGATAGATAGATAGATAGATAGATGATAGATACTATATAGAAGATAGAAAGAAGATAGATAGATAGATCGCCATGCATAACCTGCACAAGGGATAGACTGGTTCTGGTGGGTCAAACTGGGGCAAGAGCCAAGCCAGAAGCTCCCCTGGTGTCCTTTCCTTTGGGGAGGCCACTGGGGCTTCTAGTCCACTTTGACGCCCCAGGATCATTCACAGGAAGAAGCTCCAGTGGTTCCCCACAAGGAAGGCCAAGCAGGGGGGGGTCGGGGGCTCTTTCCGTGGGGGTCTTTGGGGAGAGCCTTGTTTTGACCCCCCCCTCTCTCTCTTTGGGCTGCAGGCGCATGTTCCCCCCCTTCAAAGTGCGGGTCAGCGGCCTGGACAAGAAGGCCAAGTACATCCTGCTGATGGACATCGTGGCGGCCGACGACTGTCGCTACAAGTTCCACAACTCCCGCTGGATGGTGGCCGGGAAGGCCGACCCGGAGATGCCCAAGAGGATGTACATCCACCCGGACAGCCCGGCCACCGGCGAGCAGTGGATGGCCAAGCCCGTGGCCTTCCACAAGCTCAAGCTCACCAACAACATCTCCGACAAGCACGGCTTCGTAAGTACACCCCCCCTCCTTGCCTTCCCCTTTCCGTCAAAAAGTTCTGCCTCCTGGGTCACAAAAAAGTTCTGAATTAACCTAGAGGAGCGGAAGTTGCTCCAGATCCTAGCCTGAACTGTCCTCTACTCAAACCTACCAGGGTGGGTCAAAAAGTTCTGCCTCCTGGGTCACAAAAAAGTTCTGAATGAACCTAGAAGAGCAGGAGTTGCTCCAGATCCAAGCCTGAACTGTCCTCTACTCAAACCTACCAGGTTGGGTCAAAACGTTCTGCCTCCTGGGTCATAAAAGCGTTCTCAATGAACCTAGAACAGCAGAAGTTGCTCCAGATCCTAGTCTGAACTGTCCTATTCCTCAATATGGGGGTCAAAAAGTTCTGCCTCCTGGGTCATAAAAGCATTCTGAATGAACCTAAAACAGCAGTTGATCCAGATCCTAGCCTGAACTGTCCTATTCCTAAATACCAAGGTGGGTCAAAAAGTTCTGCCTCCTGGGTCCGAAAAATACATTATATATATATATACATACATCGTGTGTATGTATATATATATACAATATATGTAAATGCACATGTATATGTGTGTGTATATATGTAGAAACTATACATTGTTTACAAACATTTATATAAACACATATACATATATTGTACATATATGTATATATACATATATTATGTGTATGCATGTATATACATACAATATATGGATATGGATATGTGTATATATATGTAAAACTATATATATTGTTTATATACATGTATATATGTACATATAACATGTGTATGTGTGTATATACATACAATATATGTGCATGCACATGTATATGGATATGTGTGTATATATATGTAAAAACTATATATATTGTTTACATACATGTATATATGTACATAAAACATGCATGTGTGTGTATATATATACAATATATGTACATGCACATATATGTGGATATGTGTTAAAACTATATATATTGTTTACATCCATGTATATACACATGTACACATACCTATATTGTTTACATCCATATATACACATATATCATGTGTACCTGTGTATATATATACGCAATAAGAGAAAATGGGCAGAGCAATTCCTTTGGCAGGTGGATCTCTCACTTGCAGTTGGAGTAAATGTGGCTATAATAATAAAAAAAATAATAATTATTATTTTATTATTATTAAACTCATTATTATTATTTTCTATCAGGAATTTGTTTCTATTCACTTCTGTTGATTTTGGAAAAGGTATATGTATATTTGTGTATATGTACAAACTATATATATATTGTTTACATCTATATATACACACATATACTTATTACATCCATACACACACACATATATTGTGTGTATGTATGCATATACATATATATATATACTGTATATATACATACACACAATATATGTATATATGTAAACTCTCTCTATATATAATAGAGAGAGAGACAGAGAGAGAGTTTACATATATACATATACATATATTATGTGTATTTATATATACAGTATATATATGTATATACATACACACAATATATATAGTGTGTGTATAGTATGTAAACTTTCTCTCTCTCTATATATATAGAGAGAAAGACAGAGACACAGAGAGAGTTTACATATATACATATATATAGTGTGTATGCATATATACAGTATATTTACAATGTATATACATACATATACACTATATATCTCGTGTGTGTGTGTATATATAGTATGTAAACTCTCTCTATATATATAAATAGAGAGAGAGAGACAGAGAGAGAGTTTACATATATACATATATAGTGTGTATGCATATATACAGTATATATATATATGTATATACATACATACACACTATATATATATCGTGTGTGTGTGTGTGTGTGTGTGTGTATAGTATGTAAACTTTCTCTGTCTATCTGTCTCTATATTGTGTGTATGTATATACATAGAGAGTTTACATACTTTATATACACACAATATATACTGTATATATTGTGTGTATGTATATACATATATATACTGTATATATACATACACATAATATATGTATATGTATATATGTAAACTCTCTCTATATATAGAGAGAGTTTACATATATACATATACATATATTTTGTGTATGTATATATACAATATATATGTATATACATACATACGCACAATATATATGTGTGTGTGTGTATATATACAGAGGGAGACAGAGAGAGAGAGAGTTTACATACTATATACACACACATCCATAATCCCCATTTCCCCCACTCCTTTGCTCCCCCTTTCAGGCTCCTTTAGGGCATACACACACATACTTACACACACATCTATATCTATAGAGATCTAGATATGCCCAAAAGGAGCCGGAAAGGAGGGAGGAAAGGAGTGGGGGAAATGGGGATTATTTCCATAAATCTCCGGGTCATTGGCTGGCGATGAATGACCCCTCTTTAAACTCCATTTAAGAGGTTACTGAAGGGGGGGGCATTTTTTTTTTAAAAAAGGGGGAGAAATAAGAGAATATGGGCAGAGCAAAATCCCTTTGGCAGGTGGATCTCTCCCTTGCAGTGGGCAGGCTTCTTTTTGTCCTTCCCCAAAGTCGCATTGGGTTGGTCTTCAACTCCTTGAAATACCCCTAAAGCGAATCAATAAAGGTCTGTTTAAAAAATAATAATATTAATAACTAATTATTTAACTTGCCCTGCTGGGATCATTTTGTGAGGTCCAAGGCTATAATATATTGCTTCCTCTTTGGTGCCATCGGGAATAGGAAGCCTTCCAATTAAAGAGATGGCGGGTTGGGGTCTATTCTTCATCCCATCTGCTTGGGATCTCCATCAATATAATAATAAATTATTATTATTATTTAAAAATTATATATATAGATATATATATAGAGAGAGAGAGAGAGAGAGAGAGAGAGAGAGAGAGAGAGAGAGATTTCCCCTTCGGTTGAACTTCTATTGTAATATTAATGTTATAATAGAATTAATAATAAATATAATAATAATACATCATTAATTAGTATTATTATTTATTTACTAACAGGAATGGTTTTTCTGTTCACTTCTGTCGGACTTGGAAAGGGTTTATTTTGGAGTAAACGTGCCTATCTTATAATAATAAAATATATTATTTATTAATTATAATTAATAATTAATTAATTAATAATAGATAAATATATTAATGATAGTAATAATAATAATTTACTAACGTGACTTGTTTTCTGTTCACTTCTGTTGAACTTGGAAAGGGTTTATTTTGGAGTAAACGTGCCTAAAATAATAATAATACTAATACAATTAATAACAATTATTATTTACTAACAGGAATTGTTTTCTGTTCACTGTTGAATTTGGAAATGGTTTACTTTGAAGTAAATGTGCCAATAATAATAATATAATACAATTAATAATTATTATTTTCTATCAGGAATTGTTTTCTATTCACTTCTGTTGAACTTGGAAAGGGTTTACTTTGGAGTAAACGTGGCTATAATAATAATAATATAATTAATTAATATTATTATTTACTAACATGAATTGTTTTCTAGGCTATATTAATAATGATAATAAAAATTAATTATTATTATTTATCAGGAATTGTTTTCTATTCACTTCTGTTGAATTTGGAAACGGTTTACTTTAGAGTAAACTTGCCTGAAATAATAATAATAAAACATTTAAAAATTGTTATTATTATTTACTAACAGGAATTGTTTTCTATTCACTTCTGTTGAACTTGGAAAGGCTTTACTTGGGAGTAAATGTGGCTATAATAGTTATAATAAATTTATTATTATTTTCAATCTGTTGAACTTGGAAAGGGTTTACTTCAGAGTAAATGTGCCCAGTAATAATAATAATAACATAACATATTATTATCATTTACTAGCAGGAATTTTTTCTATTAACTTCTGTTGAACTTGGAAAGGGTTTACTTCAGAGTAAATGTGTCAAAATTTTAATATGATTAATATTAATATTATATAATTAATAATATTACTATTTTATTATATATTATTATTATTATTATTTACTAACAGGAATTGTTCTCTATTCACTTCTGTTGAACTTGTCACTTCTGTTGAACTTGGAAAGGGTTTGCTTCGGAGTAAATGTGCCTACAATTTTAATATTATTAATATTATTATATAATTAATATTATTATATATTATTATTATTTACTAACAATAATTGTTCTCTATTCACTTCTGTTGAACTTGGAAAGGGTTTGCTTCGGAGTAAATGTGCCTACAATTTTAATATTATTAATATTATTATATATTTAGTATTATTATTATTTACTAACAATAATTGTTCTCTATTCACTTCTGTTGAACTTGGGAAAAGGTTGACTTTTCAGTCAAGGCACCTAAAACCGCCCTATAGAAAGAAGCTTGGATTGGGCCAAGATCTCTTACCTAATAATTAATTATTAATGATTAATAATTAAATAATAATTAATAATTAAATAATAATAATTATAAGAACAACTTCATTACTATCCCGGCTTAAAACGCAGCAGATCCCAAAGTTGACTGTAGGGATGGATAGAAATACAAGGGGAAATGGCATTATTATTGTTGTTGTTGTTGTTGTTTATGATTTCCCAGAATTGTTTGTCACCTTGTTTTCCTCTATGGTGGGGATTCTGTATCTCCTGTTTCTTGGGCGGTGGGGCTCTTTGAGGGAGGTGATTCCCCTATTTGTGTGTTAGAAAGGGACCCACTCTCTTCCCTTTCTTCTCCTTCCCTTCTTTCTTTCTTTCTCTCCTTCCCCTCTTTCTGAAAGCAGGCGGGTTTCCTCGGCAACAAGTCCTGAAATAGGGGGGTCAAACGTTGGAAAGGTTTCCTTGTTTAGGGACTACAAAAAGGAGCTCTAACTCAAGCCTTTCCTGACCCAGAGAAAGACAGGATTCACCCTAAAGGTGCAAGCAAAAAATAAAATCCCTTCACACAGAGGTATAAATACACGTGTACTGGAGGTTTGTTCACCTGCTTGCCTTTGGGGTGGGCTAATAATAATAATATATTATTATATTATTAATAATATATTATTATATTAATAATAATTAATATTATTTATATTAATAATAATATTAATAATTATTAATAATATATTATTATTGTTTGACCTGAGAAACTGCAAGTCGCTTCTGGTGTGAGAGAATTGGCCTTCTGCAAGGATGTTGCCGGATGTTTTGATGTTTGACCATCCTTGTGGGAGGCTTCTCTCATGTCCCTACATGGGGAGCTGGAGCTGACAGAGGGAGCTCATCCATGCTCTTCTCAGGTTCAAAACTTTGACCTGTCAGAGTTCTGCTGGCACAAGGGTTGTAACCCAGTACACCACCAGGGCTCCTATTATTATTATTACTATTGCCTCCTGCACTGTGCTAATAATAATAATAATAATAATCTTTATTTATATCCCGACACCATCTCTAATTACTATTATTGTTATTGTGTGACTTGAGAAACTGCAAGTCGCTTCTGGTGTGAGAGAATTGGCCGCCTGCAAGGATGTTGACGGATGTTTTGATGATTGACCATCCTTGTGGGAGGCTTCTCTCATGTCCCTACATGGGGAGCTGGAGCTGACAGAGGGAGCTCATCCATGCTCTTCTCAGGTTCAAAACTTTGACCTGTCAGAGTTCTGCTGGCACAAGGGTTGTAACCCAATACACCACCAGGGCTCCTATTATTATTATTACTATTGCCTCCTGCACTGTGCTAATAATAATAATAATAATAATCTTTATTTATATCCCGACACCATCTCTAATTACTATTATTGTTATTGTGTGACTTGAGAAACTGCAAGTCGCTTCTGGTGTGAGAGAATTGGCCGCCTGCAAGGATGTTGACGGATGTTTTGATGATTGACCATCCTTGTGGGAGGCTTCTCTCATGTCCCTGCATGGGGAGCTGGAGCTGGCAGAGGGAGCTCATCCACGCTCTCCTCAGATTCGAAACTTTGTCCTGTCGGTCTTCAGTTCTGCCGGCACAAGGGTTGTATCCCAATGCACCACCGGGGCTCCTATTATTATTATTATTACTATTACTATTGCCTTCTGCACTGTGCTAATAATAATAATAATAATAATAATAAAACTTTATTTATAAGTGTTCCCTCACTTATTGCTGGGGTTACTTCCAGGACCCACAATAAGTGAAGAACCGCGAAGTAAGGACGCTCTATTTATTTTAATATTTATATATTATTTTAGTAGTTATACACTATTTTAAGTCTTTATAAACTTAACATAAAGTGAAGGAAAGGCCCTTCAAGGCTGGAGGGAGGGAGGACTGAGGAGGAAAACCCCAAAAAACAGTGAAAATACAATGTATGTATTTTAAATCAATATTTTTTGTATTTTAAATTAGTATTTTAAATCAATATTTTTTGTATTTTAAATTATTTTTTTGTATTTTAAATTAGTATTTTAAATTAATATTTTTTGCATTTTAAATTAGTATTTTAAATTAATTTTTTTGTATTTTAAATTAGTATTTTAAATTAATATTTTTTTGTATTTTAAATTAGTATTTTAAATTAATATTTTTTGCATTTTAAATTAGTATTTTAAATGAATATTTTTGTATTTTAAATTAGTATTTTAAATTAATATTTTTTGTATTTTAAATTAGTATTTTAAATTAATATTTTTTGGTATTTTAAATTAGTATTTTAAATTAATATTTTTTGGTATTTTAAATTAGTATTTTAAATTAATATTTTTGGTATTTTAAATTAATATTTTTTGGTATTTTAAATTAGTATTTTAAATTAATATTTTTTGGTATTTTAAATTAGTATTTTAAATTAATATTTCTTGAAATCCACGAAACAGCAAGTCCGCAATAAGCGAACCGCTAACGTAACTCAAAAACCACTGGACGAATTGACACCAAATTTGGACACAAAACACCTATCAGGCCAAGGAGTGACCATCACTCATAAAAACACTGAAAAACACAAAAAGCTAAAAAATAAGAAATACATTACAGCACATGTGCAAAATCACATATATACACATATACTCAAATATATATACACACATATACGCATAGAGAACACATATACACAGACTGGGACATAGGGTTGGTGCTCATCTCCATTTCTAAGCCGAAGAGCCGGCATTGTCCATAGACACCTCCAAGGTCATGTGGCCAGCATGACTGCATGGAGAGCCGTTACCTTCCCACGGGAGCAGTACCTATTGATCTACTCACATTTGCATTTATTGATCTATTCACATTTGCATTTATCGATCTATTCACATTTGCATTTACTGATCTACTCACATTTGCAATTTTCAACTGCTAGGTTGGCAGAAGCTGGGGCTAATAGTGGGAGCTCATGCCGCTCCCCAGATTCGAACCTGCAACCTTTCAGTCAGCAAGTTCAGCAGCTCAGCAGTTTAACCCACTGCGCCACCGAGGGGGGTGTCCAGATAGATATATAGGTGGTAGATAAATGGATGGAAATAGATACACAGAGTTGATAGATTGATGTAGCTATAGATGGTGGATATAGATATATATGAATTACTAGATGTCCCCTGCCACACATTGCTGTGGTCCAGTCTGTATATATGTTTTGGGTGTATGTATTTATGTTTATATGTATGTATTATATATACATGTGGTTTTGCACATGCGTTGTGTATTTTATTATTATTAATTTTTGGCTTTTAAGTCCCTTCTACTGTGTTTTTCAGTGTTTCTATAAGTGATGGTCACTCGATGGCCTGAGAGGTGTCTTGTGTCCAAATTTGGTGTCCATTCGTCCAGTGGTTTTTGAGTTATGTCAATCCCACAAACGAACATCACATTTTTATTTATATAGATATAATAATATTATATAATATAAAATAATAAAATATATAATGTTATTGTATACCTATAATAATAGATATATATTAAAATAATAAAATATTATATACACATAATAATATAATTGTATATAATATTATATATATTAATTAAAATATTTAAAAATATTATTATATACATATGTAATATTATAATATATATAATTGTTGTTATTATAATATATTATATTATATAGCTAGAGATGGTGGATGGATAAATATATAGATTGAGACAGTGGATAGATGGATAGATAGATAGGTGGTAGATAAATGGATAGAAATAGATAGATATAAAATAGATATAGATGGCAGATAAATGAATAGAAATAGATGGATAGATATCATTGATTTATATATAGATATAAATGTTAATAAATATAGATGGAGATAGAGAGTTAATGGATAGATTGATAAATTATAGGTAGGTAGATAGATATATAGGCAGCGACAATATATACATGGATAGATAAGCAAAATACCTTCTTGTTTTGTTGTTTTGTTGTTGTTGTTAATACTTACGTTCTGCTTTATTTGATGTAATTATGAGTTTTAAACTCCTGCGATATGGCTCGTTTTTGTTTTGTGTGTTTTAATACAGTGTTTCCCAACCAGTGTGTTCATTGAAACAGGCCCAGGCTTCACACTGAGTGTATAAATACATTTAAAAACATACGAACTATATGTATTACTGTGTTAGAGTGTCATTTTGTGTCATTTTGGTTGGTGGTGTGCCCCAGGATTTTGTCAATGTAAAAAATGTGCCGCGGCTCAAAAAAGGTTGAAAAATACTGTTTTAATAATTATAATAGGTATAATAATATTATATAATATAAAATAATAAAATATAATGTTATTGTATACATATAATAATATATTATATTATATGGAGATACGTTTGAATAGATGTCTTTGATGGAGTGTTTTCAAAGGGTGACATGTTTGTTTACGTACGTTTTAGTCACGCTGTCACCCGCCTCCAGCCATGAGGCGAGGCGGGCAATAAATAAATATTATTATTATTAATAATAATAATAATCTTTATTTATACCCTGCCACCATCTCCTCAATGGGGACTCAGGGCGGCTTACATGGGGCCAAGCCCTTTAAAAATACAATGCAACACTATAAAGTACAAAATACAAAAAAACAAAATACATCAGAAATAATAACGATAAATAAATAAATAAATAATGATTAATTAATAAATATCAATAATGATTAATAAATAAATAATAATCTGGGTGTTTTTTTCCTTGTCCCCAGACCATTCTGAACTCCATGCACAAGTACCAGCCCCGGTTCCACATCGTGAGGGCCAATGACATCCTCAAGTTACCTTACAGCACTTTCCGAACATACGTGTTCCCAGAGACGGACTTCATTGCGGTCACGGCCTACCAGAACGACAAGGTGGGTGATGGAGGCCATGGATAGTATGTTTGTGCCAGGATACTATATATATATAGTATGTTTGGGGCAGGAGGCTCTCTATCTATCTACCATCTCTATATTCATATGTATCTATTATCGACCCTCAATATTTATATTTATATCTATCCATCAATATCTATCTATCTATCTATCATCTATCTATCTATCTATCTATCTATCTATATATATCTATTTCTATCCCATTATCCACCATCTGTATCTATAACTATAACTATATCTATTGATCGCCTATATCAGTCTATCTATCTATTTCTATCCCATTATCCACCATCTGTATCAATATTTATATCTATATCTATCCAACTCTGTCTGTCTGTCTGTCTGTCTGTCTGTTTGTCTGCCTATTTCTATCAATTTATCCACCATCTATATCTATATCTTTATCTATATCTATCTAGCTGTCCATCTATCCACAGTCAATATTCATAGATAATCTATCCATCTATCTATCTATCGATCCACCGTCTGTCTGTCTATCTATCTATCTATCTATCTATCTATCTATCTATCTATCTATCTAATAAAAGTCAGTGTTTGCGGAGGACGGGAGGTGTGGAGGAATATGTGGCAGCGTTTCGATTGGTTGCCACTGTGGGATTATTTGCATAAAGGACTCTTGATTGGCCAGCCTCAGAACTCCAACATTCTAAGGCACCAGACAGAGGGGATTGGTTGCCACTGTGGGATTATTTGCATAAAGGACTCTTGATTGGCCAGCCTCAGAACTCCAACATTCTAAGGCACCAGACAGAGGGGATTGGTTGCCACTGAGGAAGTATTTGCATAAAGGACTCTGATTGGCCAGCATCCAAGAATCCAAGCCTCTACATTCAAACAACATGATTGGTTGCCACTGAGGCACACCAACCTTGGCACACAATGCCTTTGTCAAATAACCCGGTCACTGCCGGGTCCCCAAGCTAGTGTGTGTGTGTGTGTGTGTGTGTGTGTGTATAGACACCTTTATTACCTTCCTGCCTTTAAAGCGGTACCTATTTATCTACTTGCTTTGCTGTTTTCAGTCTGCTTGGTGGGCAGAAGCTGGGGTGACGGCCAGGAGCTCACCCCACCCGGGGTTGAACTGTCAACCTTTCGATTGGCAAGATTTACTGCAGCTGCTGGTTAGCCTGCTGTGCTAAAGCCTGGCCCTTGTTGTTCCTGGAGAGCTATGGCCCACTTTCTCTGTCCTTCTTGAGCCACAAAGGGCGGGTGTCTCACCAAACTGCAACTCCCAAGTTTCCATAGAGACTAAACAGTGTCCAACTGCATTAATTGTACAGCGTAGCTGCTGTACCCAGAGCCTCCTTCCCGGTCTCTTTTGCCCGGGGGTCTCTTTCGCCATTCCAATTTGGAATAAAATGTTCATCGATTATGAACTTGGCCATAAAGTTTACGAGGGAAAACAGGCCTGTTATGAAGCTGTGAGCAAACATTGCCTGCCTGGGTGTGTTGTAGTGTGCGTAAAAATAAAAGCAATTCAGAGTCCTTATTCCTCCCAATAAACACCCGCTTCAGCACTATTAATTTTCCTTGAAAAACAGCCACTTCTAGTTTCTAATGTCTACCTAGATCCTGTTCTTTGGTCTGTGGGTTTATATAAGGCTCACTTTTCCTTTCCCCCTCAGCCACCTAATCAGGAAAGGGCCTCAGGCTGTTAGGAATGGTGGGAGTTGGAGTCCAAAGCACCCAGAGGGCCGAGGTTTTCCCATGCCTGTTTTAGGGACCTTCAAGTGGTGAGCCTCCTTCCAACATTGTGATTCTGGATAGAAAACAAACAACAACATAACATAACATTGTGTGAGTCCACAGTGCTCTCTGGGTGTAGGTGAACTACAACTTCCAAACTCAAGGTCAATTCCCAAGCAAACCCTTTCAGTACTTTCTGTTGGTAATGAGAGTTCAATAGGCCAAGTTTGGTTCAATTCCATTGTTGCAAGAGTTCAGGATGCTCTTTGATTGTGTGTTAACTATAAATCCTAGAAACTGTAACTCCCAAATGTCAAGATCTATTTTTCCCAAACTCCATCTGTGTTCACATTTGGGCATATTGAGTATTCATGCCAAGTTTGGTCCTGATCCAACATTGTTTGAGTCCACAGTGCTCTCTGGATATAGGTGAACTACAACTCCAAAACCCAAGGTCAATGCCCACCAAACTCTTATAGTATTTTCTCTTGGTTATGGGAGTTCTGTGTGGGAAGTTTGTGCCTTTCTGCCATTTCTGCCAGGATATCTATGTTGCGTTCACCGAAACAGGCCCAGGTTTCACACTGAGTGTATAAGTACATTTAAAAACATAATAACTATATGTATTACTGTGTTAGAGTGTCATTTTGTGTCATTTTGGTTGGTGGTGTGCCCCAGGATTTTGTAAATGTAAAAAATGTGCCGCGGCTCAAAAGAGGTTGAAAAACACTGCACTATGCTACCGCACTTATTATTATTATCATTATTATTCCCGCAGTGTAGATGTAGCCAGTGTTGAAGAAAAGTCATCCATTAAGAAGGACACTTGAACAATTCATGTTATTCTTCTTATTGAAAAAAGCAATTATTTTTGGCCTGTACAAAAAAAAAAAAGAAAACAGAATCTGAAAACAGAATGAAAGAGTTGTGTCTTAGCTTTTTATCGTTACTCAATGTCTTTTATTATATGTCTTTTAAGGGTCTTTTATTTTATCTATGTATTTTTTCATTGTGTTGTGCCCTACCGCAAATGTCAACAAGCGGCAGATAACAACTTAAATTATTATTATTATTAATAATAAATTAATAATAATAAATTATTATTATTATTAATAAATCATATATATGTTTGTGTATTTATTGGACAGATCACCCAGCTGAAAATAGACAACAACCCTTTTGCAAAGGGATTTCGCGATACCGGAAATGGAAGACGAGAAAAAAGGTAATAATAATAATAATAATAATAATAATAATAATAATGTTGAATATCTTTTTGTCCAAAATGCTTGGGATCAGATATGCTTTGGATTTCCCCCCCTACAGATTTTGGAAAATCTGTATTCTCATATAGATACATAAGGAAAAATATTGGAGTGTGGTTTAAACTTGTGTTTCATAGGCATTGTATGCGTGTATATAGCCTAAGGGTAATTCGATGTAGTATTTGTACTAATTTTGCGCACGAAATGAAGTTTCTGTACAGAAAGCTCTCAGAACGCGAAATAATCGCTGTCTCTCGTCCATCACATTTTGGACTTCGCAACCTCCCATAAGGGATGCTCAATTATCATCATCATCATCTTCATCATTAATATTAATTAATAATAATAATTAATTAATATTATTATTAATATTAATTAATAATATTAACTATTATTAATAATAATGCTTTTAACATGAGCGAAACCACCCTCCCACTCCCAGAAACAAACCTTCCCCATCTCCCCCTAGTTTGGCAGAGAAGGCTTGTAGAACTACAACTCCCATGAATTCAGAGCATTGAGCCATAGCCGTTGAAGTGGTATCAACTCTATTGATTGTACAGTGTAGATAGATACACTTCGAGTCTCCAGATTATAGTCTGAACTCCAAAGGAACCATCCAAGGTATGGAAAGCCACTGCCTTCAGTGGTTCCTTTAGAAAAGTCCTTTTTAAAGTTCGGACTAAAACCCAAAACAGGTATAAATGTTTTTAGTGACTTGTGTGGATTATAATCTTCGCCAGACCTCCTCCAATGGGTTAAATACATAAATGCAAATACACTTTATTGATATTTTGCTCTATCTCCCCGAAGGGACTCAGAGCTTATTACAATATGCACGTCTGGAGGCAAACATTCAATGCCTTTTGTACAATGACATTCAATACACAAACAAAGGCAAAAGTTGGCAGAAGCTTGGGCTAACAGTGGGAGCTCATCCTGACCTGTGGCTTCAAACTGCCAACCTTCTGGTCAGCGGTCTTTTCTGCAGCTGGCGGTTTAGCCTGCTGCGCTACTGTGGTTTTTTAGAAGAGGGCAAGGGAGAATGAAGGGAGAACTCTACACATGCTCTAGCGACTCTCTTAAGCGACTCTCTGTTCATGTCTCCCACAAAACCAGGAAACAGTTGACTCTTCCATCCCTGAGGATGTATGAAGATCAGTGCAAACCCGACCGGGATGGGGCCGAATCCGATGCGTCCTCGTGCGAACCCGCTGCGGGTCGCGACTCGCTTCACTCCCCTTTGGGGACCACAGCATCCAGCCCCCTCCGGCTCCATCGCAACAGCAGAGGTGAGAACAATGAAATGAAATAAAACAATGTGAAATGAAGCAGTGAATAATGTATTTATTTATTTACATCATTTTTACCGTGCTCTTCTCACCCCTGTAGGGGGACTCAGAGCGGCTTATTATTAATTATTAATAAAAATTATTAATTATTAATAATTATCAATAATTAATATTTTTATTAATAATTTTATCAATAATATCAATAATAATTTTATTAATACTATTTATTATTAATATTATTAATATTTTATTAATATTTTATTGATATTTTATTGATAATTTTATTAATAATTTTATTAATATTTTAAATAAAATTATTATTTATTATTTATTTATATTCCGCTCTATCTCCACGAGGAGACTTAGAGTGGATTACGAAATACATACATGGCAAACATTCAGTGCTGTTATACAATTAACAAAGACAGACAATACATAGACAGAGGCAAAGGCTTCCCCTTTTCCATCTCTTGGACTTTGGAGTAATTCGGATTTCTGGATAAGGGATACTCGATCAATAGATATAAAATGTTATCAGATTTATTTCCCCCCCTTTCAGAGTTCACTTTTGGGGCTATGAAGTCCTAAATCCTTGTAGTTTTGCAATAGAAGAACAGTTAGACTGAGATTGAAGGAATAGCCCTGTTCTCTACTGCCCTCTACTGTTAGATTGAAGAACAAGTCAAGATTTCTTTGCAGAAGCCTTTTGCTATCAATCTAAATAAAGCAATTGTACAATCTTAGATTGCTTTGTGCTACCTCAAAACTCTCGCTACCTTGAATATTATTATTATTATATTTTTATTATATTTGTTATTATAATATTATTATTATAATATTATATATTATTATTATTAGCTAGTAAAGTTAGTCACAGTGGTGATCGGCACACTGGGTGCAGTGCCTTAAAACCTTGGCCTGCACTTGAAAACCATCAGCACTGACAAAATTACCACCTGTCTACTGCAAAAAGCCACTATTCAACATAGTCCCCATGCAATAGGGGTATTTAATAGTCTTATATGTTATTTGTGTTGCACCCCATCTTAAGCTTTGAGAAGTGTGTACAAAATAAATTATTATTATTATTATTCGCCTGTAAAGGTGGTCCCGGTGGTGATCGGCACACTATGTGCAGTGCCTAAAGACCTCGGCCTGCACTTGAAAACAATCGGCACTGACAAAATCACCACCTGTCAGCTTCAAAAGGCCACCATGTTCGGATCTGCACGCATTTGTGTCTAGGACCAGGCCCGGATTACCCATAAGGCCCCACTAGACCGTGGCCTGGGGGGGCACCAGATCAAAGACCAAAACAAAATTCAATCAAAACCGCAACATTGCGATGTTGATTGATATTTTTTGGTCTCTCTCTCTCTCTCTCTCTGGGGAGGGCGGGGAGAGCACTGCGAGGGCGGGGGGGAGAGAGAATGGCGCCCCCCCCTCGCCATCACTCCCGCCCCCTTGTAAAGGAAGGAGGGCGCAAGCCGCGAGAGGAGGAGGAGGAAGCCGCTGGGGCCGCTGGCGGGCATGCGCGCACGGCAGGAGGGCGTCTCTGCCTCCTCCGCCATGTTCCTGGGTGCCGCGCATGGGCGGCAGCATCCCCAGGGGCTTCCCTTCCTTCCTCCTCCTGAGGAGTAGGAGGAAAGAAGGGAAGCTCATGCGGCCGCTGGCTGCAGCCGTTGCCAGCCATGCTGAGCACCCAGGAACATGGCGGAGGAGGCAGAGGCGCACTCCTGCCGTGCGCGCATGCCCGCCAGTGGCCCCGGGGTGCAGCTTCCCTTCCTCCTCCTCCTTCTCCCCATGACCGTTTTCCGGTCGAGGGAGGAGGAGGAGGCCGCCAGTGGCCCGTCAGTGGCCCTGCAGCTTCCTCCTCCTCCCCGTCCTCGAGGGAGGAGGAGGAGGCGGACAGAAGTCCCCTCTTTCTGCCCCCAGTGGCCCTGACCGCTTCCCTTCCTCCTCCTCCCCATGACCGTTTTCCGGTCGAGGGAGGAGGTGGACGGAAGCCCCACCCTTGGGGCCGCTGCCGCGCATGCACGTCAGTGGCCCTGGGGCGGGGCTTCCCTTCCTCCTCCTCCCCGTGACCGTTTTCTGGTCGAGGGAGGAGGAGGAGGAGGCGGACAGAAGTCCCACCCTTGGGGCTGCTGCCGCGCATGCCCGTCAGTGGCCCTGGGGCGGGGCTTCCTCCACCCTCCCCCGTGACTTTTCTTGGCCTAGGGCGCCAAAAGAAGCTAATCCGGACCTGTCTAGGACTTGGGAAGTGTCCGACGTGCGATCCAATACAAAAGCCAGCAGAGCGATCTTGTTTGCTTTGTACTCATCTTGTTGTGTATAATAATAATAATAATAAATGGAACAATCAGATCTTGTTTGCTTTGTACTCATCTTGTTGTGTATAATAATAATAATAATAAATGGAACAATCAGGTTTCCTCTTGCCTCGAAAAGTAACTTTCCGTAAACTTTTTATGGTATCCCAAATCTCTCAAACAGCTCAAGGAAAGGTGGTTAAGAAATAAATTTGTTTATTATTTATTTATTTTATTTATTTATTTATTAATAAAATTTATTAATAATAAATTATTATTATTATTATACTGACACAAAACACAGTATGTCACAGCAAACGAGATCTATATGCTGGGTTTCGTGTTACAAAATCACAAGTCGAACACTTTATTTTAATCAAATCAAAGATGCTGAACTAAACCAAATAAGGGACAATGTATAGAACTGAACTGCAACCAGGGGTGGTCCTACCAGTAGGCAAAGGATGCCGCTGCATGGGGCGCCATCTGGGTCAAGGGCGCATTCCCCCGCCCGCCAGACAGCGTCCGGCTGATGTTCCTTAGGCAGCGGCTGCCTGCTTTTGGGCCTTGTGCGCTCCGACGCCGCGCCGTAGCAAACCTCCCTGCGTGCCGAATAGGGAGTGCTGTGTTTACAGGCTTCTGCGCCTGCGCACAGGAGCTTCTGGGCATGCGCAGAGGTTTTTGCGCAGGCGCAGTTGCTCCGGAGCTGAAGTTGAGGGGCGGAGACAAAGGGAGAGGAGAGTTTAGACAAAGAGGTTTTGTTACAGGAGGCGGATCTCTGACTCAGTCTCCGCCCTAGTGTGTGCTCGTAGTCCTCGCATGCGCATTTGTTCCGGCGCAAGGAGGAGGTGAGAGCATCAGAGGAGGCTCTGTACATTGTATGTTTGGGCATCGAATGGCTGCCTTGTTAGCCACTGAGAAGGGCAGGATAAAAATGTTGCAAATAAATAAATAAATAATACCTTATACCTTTTGTTATCAAGTGATTTTTTTTGGGGGGGGTGCCAAAATAATGTTTGCTTACCATTTAAAATTACCTTAGACCGCCCCTGACTGCAACTCTCATCATCCCGAGCAGCGGCCAGGGATGATAGGAGCCTCACCTCTTAAATTTGTCACATGTATTTGAATTTTGGTGTATTTTTGTTTTCTTTCCCCCTGGTAGAAGACAAAGGCAGTGACCAGGAGTTGGAGAAGCTTCCGGAAGGGAAGAGGCCTAGTCCCGATCCGGGTGCCTGCAGCCCGCGCAGCAGCGCCAGCCCTCGTTTGCCCAGCGAAGAGAGGAGTCAAGAGCGGGCCTCCAAGGCCAAGGAGGCCTCCAAGGAGGGCAACAGCGAGGGCTCGCTTTTCAGCCCCTTGGGCCTGGAGAAGGACAAGATGGAGGGCAAGAGGAAAGAGCAGCCACAGCCACAGCAGCCGGAAGGGTCCAAGAAAGAAGCCGCCCCCGACTGCAGGCCTCTGGGGGTCAGCAAGGAGACCTTTTCCCCGCTGATGGTCCAGACGGACAGCCCGCCGCACCTGAGCACCGGGCACCTGCAGAGCCTGGCCCTCTCCAGCCTCCACGGGCAGCAGTTCTTCAACCCCTTGAGCACCGGGCAGCCCTTCTTCATCCACCCGGGACAGTTCGCCATGGCACCGGGGGCCTTCTCCGCCATGGGCATGGGACACTTGTTGGCCTCCGTGGCTGGCGCCGGGGGCCTGGAAAACGGGGGTCTCTCAGCCAGCAGTCAAGCAGCCGCCGCCGCCACCCCTTTCCCCTTCCACCTCTCCCAGCACATGTTGGCGTCTCAGGTAAGGGGCAACGGGCGAGGAGTACCGGGGTTGACCGTGAGCCTAGTGAGATGTTGGCGAAGCATTCTGGGATCCCTAATATCTCGGAACCCTTCATATTATGTTTATAAGATATACACTTTATTGATATTCTGCTTCATCTCTCCAGAGGGACTATAGTACACATATAAGGCTAACATTCAATGCCTTTTACACACCGAACAATGACATGCAGTACAGTGTTCCCTCACTTATTGCGGGGGTTACGTTCCGGGACCTCCCGTGATAAGAGAAAAACTGCAATCTAGGGACGCTCATCCTGACTCGCGGCTTCGAACTGCTAACCCTCCGGTCAGCAGCTTTTCCTGCATACCCCTACTCCAGTGTTTTTCAACCTTTTTTGAGCCGCGGCACATTTTTTACATTGACCAAATCCTGGGGCACACCACCAACCAAAATGACACAAAACGACACTCTAACACAGTAATACATATAGTTAATATGTTTTTAAATGTATTTATACACTCAATGTGAAACCTGGGCCTGTTTCGATGAACACGACATATATATGACTTCTTCTCGCATACTTATACATGGCTATCATGTCTTCTCTCAGCCTTCTCTTCTTCAGGCTAAGCATGCCCAGCTCTTCAAGCCGCTCCTCATAGGGCTTGTTCTCCAGACCCTCGTGAAATTTCACCCTGAGTGAAACTTGCTTCCAGTTTACTATGGATGTCATGAAGCTGTTATAAACAGTTCCTTTGGGGGAGGGCAGCTCTAGAAAAATCCAGTGAAATAGTAAAAAAAAAAATCCAAGCGGAGAGGCTCAATTTGTTTCTTGGAAACCTGTGAATGTTTCAGCCTCCCGATGCTCCCAGGTTCACTCACTGCCCAATTCATCGACGTGGAGCTTCCGGCTTTGGCTGTTCTCGCGAGAAATCCAAGCCAACGCGAAAACGGCGACTCAATCACTTCCGGCCAGTGCTCTGCTTTTGCGGAGGGAGGAGGGAGCCAGCGAAAGAGGCCACACAGATTTATGAAACGTATAGACTCTAAACGTTTCATAGATCTGTGTGGCCTCTTATGAACGTATAGGCTCTATACGTTTCATAGATCTGTGTGGCCTCTTATGAACGTATAGACTCTATACGTTTCATAGATCTGTGTGGCCTCTTTTGCTTCCTCCCTCCGCAAAAGCAGAGCACTGGGCGGAAGCGATTGGCGTTTTCGCGTTGGCTAGGATTTCTCGCGAGAACAGCCAAAGCCGGAAGCTCCACGTCGGTGAATTGGGCAGTGAGCGCACCTGGGAGCATGGGGAGGCTGAAGCAGCCCTGAGCGGGAGCTGGAGCCATGCTGAGTCGAGGCTCCTGAAGGCTTCCTCAAGGCGGGCCTGGGCCTGGCATTCGGCGGAGCCCTTCCTTTGCCTCGGGGAGGATCTTTGGGAGGGAAAGAGGGAGAAAGAGCTGCTAGGAGGTCGAAGAGTAAATCATACACAAAGCTAAACCATGGAATGTAAAGGGGCAGATCTGTAAGAGTAATTAATCACAAGTCTTCCTCTAGTGAAAATATCAAGCAATTTATTAATCACAAAACAATCATACAGTAAATACAATAGCAGAACAATAAGCCCTCACATATAAGGGTTAACAGATTCCAGTAACCCTGTAAGTAGTCCGGAGTCTGATAACTCGCGGGCTGGAGACTAAATCACGCTTCCTCAGGGCGCTCTGAACTTCTGACCGCTCCTCCCCAGGGTTGATTCCAGCCCAGGAGGACACTTGCAGTATCGATATGTATTAGAATGCGGAAACGCGAAATCTCCCGTCCAGACTTTGAGTCCAAATTGTTCTACTACAACCCTGGGGAGGAGCGGTCAGAAGTTCAGAGCGCCCTGAGGAGGCGTGGTTTACGCGAAACGGCCATCTTGGCGTCGTCAGCTTACCTCCAGCCGTAGGCGCCTGCCCATTCGGCAGCTTGCCAGCTCTTCTACCCACCAAGGCTCCCCCACTGACTCAGTCTCTAGCCCGCGAGTTATCAGACTCCGGACTACTTACAGGGTTACACAGATTCTGTTCGAGCGTCGTTTAAGCCCATTGATGTGTGAGGGCTTATTCTGTTATGCTATTGTATTTACTGTGATATGAGATTTGTGATTTTGTGATTGAATTGTACTACATTGCTCTATATGTGAGATCGTTCTGCTATTTAGCACGTATATTGTTCACAATAATACAGGTTGATATTTTCACTAGAGGAAGACTTGTGATTAATTACTCCTACAGATCTGCCCCTTTAAATTCCATGGTTTAGCTTTGTGTATGATTTGCTGTACTCAGTGGCATATTTTGTTTGTGTATAGGAGGTCGAAGAGTGCCAATTTCCCACGGCACACCTGATGATCGCTCACGGCACACTAGTGTGCCACGGCACACTGGTTGGGAAACACTGCCCTGGTCAGCAACAGCCCCTCTCTGGTCTTGCAAACCTAGGGCTATCTAGATGTGGAGGTCTCTCCACCTGGAATGGGGTCTTCCTCTTTTCCTGCCACCTTTGACCTTCCCAACCATATTGTCTTTGCTATTGAGCCCTATCCACTCACGACATGTCCAAGCTACGACAGCCTCCGTTTTGTTATCTTGGCTTCTAGAGACTCACTTTGCTCTCAGACCATGTATTGATCTTTTGAAGCATTGAGTGGCATCTGTCAAACTCTCCTTTAGTCCATTTCCACCGGGTTCAGGCTCTATCTGTCAGCTTTTGCAAAAACTAGAAATGCAATGGCTGACTTCAAGGTATGTCAGAGGGAAAGCAAACAATTTTCGCCATCCGTTCTTATAGATGAACACAGTGTTCCGGAGAGCTTGCTAATCCCCTTATCGTACATGAGAGGCTATTTAAAGCTGAGCTGATGTGGGATATGGCCATCTTCTGGAAAGCAATATTTGAGACTGAGCTCTGTTTTGCAGTCCAGGAAGCTATTGCGTTGGACTGGGTTGTGTGTAGACGCACCCTAGGAAGCTGTAGTGTGCAGAGTTCAATCCAGACTTGAGAAGAGCTTTGCATGGGATGTGTAGCATGCATGTTTCCAGGTTCGGATCCCCGTATCCCTAGGCAAGAGGACTGCTATGGAAGGCAATTGAAATGACCTCAATCTGTTTCTACAAGGGTTGAATGAAAAGTAATGCCTCCACTTTCGTTACTTGGGTTTGGATGGGAATATTTTAATAAATCAAACGCAGAAATCATTCTTAGAATGTGCTCTTTAACTTGCTTGCAATGTCTCTCTGAGGGATACGACAATTGTCCTGAATCAGTCAACCTTTTGCTTGTGAAACTCAGTGGTTGCTGTCACAGGACGTCCAACTCTTTGTCACACAAGTCAGATGTTCCCACCTCAACATCTTTAAACTTACTCGCCCAACGACGCACAGTACTCACATCAACACAATCACCATAAACAATAATGTTTTGAAAGTTTTGTTAGAGTTCTGACATGTTCACCACCAGAACTTTAGCAATACTGTAGAAGCAAAGCACCAGCGCCACCTAGTGTTCACCACCAGAACTTTAGCAATTCTGTAGAAGCAAAGCACCAGCGCCACCTAGTGTTTACCACCAGAACTTTAGCAACGCTGTAGAAGCAAAGCACCAGGGCCACCTAGTGTTTACCACCAGAACTTTAGCAATGCTGTAGAAGCAAAGCACCAGTGCCACCTAGTGTTCACCACCAGAACTTTAGCAACGCTGTAGAAGCAAAGCACCAGCGCCACCTAGTGTTCATCACCAGAACTTTAGCAACGCTGTAGAAGCAAAGCACCAGCGCCACCTAGTGTTCACCACCAGAACTTTAGCAACGCTGTAGAAGCAAAGCACCAGCGCCACCTAGTGTTCACCACCAGAACTTTAGCAACACTGTAGAAGCAAAGCACCAGCGCCACCTAGTGTTCACCACCAGAACTTTAGCAACACTGTAGAAGCAAAGCACCAGCGCCACCTAGTGTTCACCACCAGAACTTTAGCAACGCTGTAGAAGCAAAGCACCAGCGCCACCTAGTGTTCACCACCAGAACTTTAGCAACGCTGTAGAAGCAAAGCACCAGCGCCACCTAGTGTTCACCACCAGAACTTTAGCAACGCTGTAGAAGCAAAGCACCAGCGCCACCTAGTGTTCACCACCAGAACTTTAGCAATGCTGTAGAAGCAAAGCACCAGCGCCACCTAGTGTTTACCACCAGAACTTTAACAACGCTGTAGAAGCAAAGCACCAGCGCCACCTAGTGTTTACCACCAGAACTTTAGCAGCGCTGTAGAAGCAAAGCACCAGCGCCACCTAGTGTTCACCACCAGAACTTTAGCAACGCTGTAGAAGCAAAGCACCAGCGCCACCTAGTGTTCACCACCAGAACTTTAGCAACGCTGTAGAAGCAAAGCACCAGCGCCACCTAGTGTTCACCACCAGAACTTTAGTTTTGTAAGTACTTTAGAACCATTTAGAACCATGATTGCCCAGGCCTAGTGATTACCTCCAACAGACAAGAGTTCTTCCCCCCACCCTGGACATTATTCCACAGATATATAAATCTCATTTTCCTAGTTTCCAACAGACCTCACAACCTCTGAGGATGCCTACCAAAGATGCAGGTGAAATGTCAGGAGAGAACGCTTTTGGAACATGGCCATACAGCCTGAAATACTCACAATGACCCATTTCAGATGTGTCATGGGAAGTCATTTATTGCTTGGAAAATATAGAATACCATTGTTTCCTCCTTAACAAAGGTGTAACTCCACAACATTTACAACTGTAACTTGACCAGAGATAATGCCACTCCGTTTATAATGTATCTATTTGGTTATTTTTCTAATGACGAGGTCGTGGATTCGGCCTGCAGTGGAATGTCTAATTATGAATTTCATAGGGTTTTCCCAGAGACGGTTTTGCCAGTTCACTCCTCAGAAATATAGTGTTTACTATTCTAGTACTAACCAGGACTGACTCTGCTTTGCTTCCAAGATCCGATTGAACTAGTGCCTCTAGGACAGGTATAGGCAAACTTCGGCCTTCCAGGTGTTTTGGACTTCAACTCCCACAATTCTTCACAGTCTACCAGGTGTAAGGAATTGTGGGAGTTGCACTCCAAAACACCCGGAGAGCCAAAGTTTGCCCGTACCTGCTCTCGGGTACAGGAATCCCTTGCTACTTCGTGGTTCACGTTTTGCGGAAAGGAAAAAGGTTATGCAATGTATAAGTGTGTGTAGAGGGTTTATAAAGACTTAAAATAGTGTATAACTACTAAAATGATGTATAAATATTAAAATAAATATAGTGTCCCTACTTCGCGGATTTTCACTTTTCGCGGGTGGTCCGGGAAGTGAGGGAACACTATTTAGGCCAGAATTCTAAGTACAAATTAAAATGTTCCACAATGGCATCTCATGCTTTCTTCTTCTTCTCTCTCTCTCTCTCTTTCTCTCATTTCAGGGAATCCCGGTGCCTACTTTTGGTGGACTCTTCCCCTACCCGTACACTTATATGGCGGCAGCTGCCGCGGCTGCGTCTGCCATGCCAGCCACCAGTGCTGCGACCGCTAGCTCTCTGTCCCGGAACCCCTTCCTGACTAGCGCCCGTCCTCGACTCCGCTTCAGCCCCTACCAGATCCCAGTTGCCATCCCCCCCAGCACCAACCTCTTAACCACTGGCTTGCCGACCAGTCTGAATGCCGGCTCTGAAGGCTCTAAGCCCAGCAGCAGTCGGGAATCGAGTCCTCTCTCGGATCTCCCCCTCCCCAAATCCAGTAGCCAACGGGCCTCCTTGTCCCCCAAGGGATCCTTGAAGGATTCCATCAACGAGCTCCAAAACATCCAAAGACTGGTCAGCGGTTTGGAAACCCAGCGAGAAGTTTCTCCTGGTCGAGAGTCGCCCAAGTGACTGCCCACGGCGAGCCCCCCGACCAACCCCCGAAAGGGCTTTGAAGACCCCGGGCAGGAGATTATGTGTACAGCACAGTATAAATATTTATTTTTTAGGGAAAGGAAGTGTGGGATCCGAGGTGGAACGGGAAGAAGAGTGGAGAAGACCTGTGGTGGAGGCCTACAAGAACACTCCGAAGGGATCAAGGACAACAGAAGGAGTGTTTGTTGCAGTCCTGGGACATAACCAAAGAGGGGGAACATATAAGATGGCACTGTTGTGAACCCCGGGTTCGGTCACACTGCAATGGCCTCCAGATATACCGTTTTCTTGGCCTTTCTTCTAGCTGAAAGAGCCAGCTGCATATTCTTAGTTTTGGCCAGAAAAAAATCCATTTTGGAAAAAGGCTAAACTGGAATCTCTGGTTTGCAGAAACTAACAATCGGATGGATGGATGGATGGATGGATGGAGTTGAAGACCATAATGGTGGGTTAGAAGACCATGGTGGTAGGAGATCATTTAGAAGGCCATGATGGTAGAAAGTGGTGGGGAATTTACTTATAAGGAAGATCCTGGTGGTAGGAGATGACCTGGAAGACCATGATGGTGAGATATGATAGGGATTCTACCTATGAGGAAGATCCTGATGGCGACAGTTGATCTTTAAGACCATGATGGTGGGAGATGGTTTTGAAGGCCATGATGGTGGGAGATGATCTTGAAGACTGTCTTGGTAGGAGATTATCTCGAAAAACATGGTGGTGGGAGATGATCTTGAAGACTGTCTTGATAAGATATGATCTTGAAGACCGTCTTGGTAGGAGATTATCTGGAAGAACATGGTGGTGGGAGATGATCTTGAAGACTGTCTTGATAGGAGATGATCTCGAGGAACATGATGGTGGGAGATGATCTTGAAGACCGTCTTGGTAGGAGATGATCTTGAAGACTGTCTTGGTAGGAGATTATCTGGGAGAACATGGTGGTGGGAGATGATCTTGAAGACTGTCTTGATAGGAGATGATCTCGAGGAACATGATGGTGGGAGATGATCTTGAAGACCGTCTTGGTAGGAGATGATCTTGAAGACTGTCTTGGTAGGAGATTATCTGGAAGAACATGATGGTGGGAGATGATCTTGAAGACTGTCTTGGTAGGAGATGATCTCGAAAACCGTCTTGGTAGGAGATTATCGATGGTGGGAGATTATCTTGAAGACTGTCTTGGTAGGAGATGATCTTGAAGACCGTCTTGGTAGGAGATGATCTTGAAGATGGTCTTGGTAGGAGATTATCTGGAAGAACATGGTGGTGGGAGATGATCTTGAAGACTGTCTTGGTAGGAGATGATCTAGAAAACCATCTTGGTAGGAGATTATCGATGGTGGGAGATTATCTTGAAGACTGTCTTGGTAGGAGATGATCTTGAAGACCGTCTTGGTAGGAGATGATCTTGAAGATGGTCTTGGTAGGAGATTATCTGGAAGAACATGGTGGTGGGAGATGATCTTGAAGACTGTCTTGGTAGGAGATGATCTCGAAAACCGTCTTGGTAGGAGATTATCGATGGTGGGAGATTATCTTGAAGACTGTCTTGGTAGGAGATGATCTTGAAGAACATGATGGTGGGAGATTATCTTGAAGACCGTCTTGGTAGGAGATTATCTGGAAGAACATGATGGTGGGAGATTATCTTGAAGACCGTCTTGGTAGGAGATTATCTGGAAGAACATGATGGTGGGAGATGATCTTGAAGACTGTCTTGGTAGGAGATTATCTAGAAGAACATGATGGTGGGAGATTATCTTGAAGACCGTCTTGGTAGGAGATTATCTGGAAGAACATGATGGTGGGAGATTATCTTGAAGACCGTCTTGGTAGGAGATGATCTCAAATACCAACTTGGTAGGAGATTATCTGGAAGAACATGGTGGTGGGAGATGATCTTGAAGACTGTCATGGTAGGAGATGATCTTGAATACCGTTTTGGTAGGAGATTATCTGGAAGGCCACAATGGCGGAAGATGATAGGAAAGTCCACCTACTTCTAATTATTTTGTGTGTGAGCGTGTATGTGCATAAATCAACCATATTGGAGAAGTAATTTGCTCTTTTCTACATATAAGGATGAAATTTCCCAACAGGGCTGTTGGTTTGGGTCATTCAGATCTTAAAGACAATGGAGAAAGAATTTTGCTTTCTTTTCTTTCAACAAGGTTCAGACCGATTGGATACCAGACAAGCATTTTGAAGACAGTATATATATAAATATAAATATAAGAGGAAAGGAAAGTTTGTACTGCTAGCAGGTATCTTCTCGCTGCTCTTTGAAGGCCATCCGGAAAACCGAAACGAAACTTGGATATTCAGCATTGGTACAATCATTGTGACTCCCCTCGCCCCTTTCAATCTTTTTGACTCTTACCTGTGTACTGGTTTTAAAAAATGAAAAAGAATAAAAAAGAAGCATAATATTTATGGAAATAAATGGTAATTTGTGTAAATAAGCTATGCGAATCCCAAGATATGCAAAAATTGGTATTAATTTATTTAGGGTTGTACATTGGCGTGTACATAATTAGAGTTTAACTCATCACATTTAATTGCTCTTACTGTCTCTTCGTTTCATGTGAACATACATCTTGTAAAAGACCTATTTAGCTCTTTGTGAATGGAAGAAAATATGGGTTTTCTTTTGACTTTGGTGTCTAAAATAATAATAGTAATAATTGTTTATCCCGCCTATACAAAGACAATCATGTGCCATCTGGGGGAGAATAAGGAGAGGAGAACATATCGTAACGACCGGCCTCTTCTCAAAGTTTAGAACAATTTGATATTGAATGAATGGGTAAAAAAAGAAAACATAACACCATCTTTTACGGCGCGGGGATGCAAGAAAGTACAGGTATAAACCTCAGGTTTTTATTTTTCACTCCAGAACAAGAAGAGAAAAAAAACTAATGTGTGCGTAGGGAAGAAAACTCTGCCGCAAATCTATACTAAAAATTAAAATTATCACTTGGACAGCGTGCTATATATATTGTTTTAATTTTTTTAATGACATGATTAGGAATGTGCTGGTTCTTTGGGACATCTATCTGTTCAGGGTTTTGGTTTTTTTTTTTTTGGATGAGTTCTGTCACATCTTTCAATAAAAAAAATATTCAAAGAACATGTTGGACTTTTCAAGTTTCCGGCTCGTTTTGTTTTCCTTGGAGGAGAGAATCGGTGGGAACGTAAGAGTGGGTTAGTCCAATTTCTGAATTCTCCCTGTAGCCAATAATTTTCTGTTGATTTACTTTTGTATTTAATTACTTTATCTTTCTCCTGATATAGGGACTCTAATAGGAAAGGCTGTGTGCCAGGCAGAAGCTGAACAGTTTACCAGCATAGGCCTAGCAGGGAAAGAAACCAAACCCGCGTCTCTTTGGGGACTCTAATAGGAAAGACTGGGAGAAAAGAAGCTGACAAATGCAATAAATCTATATAAATAAAACACTTAGTGAGTAGTAAATAAGGTGGGTAATAAATATTTATTTATTTATTTGTTCGATTTCTTAGCCGCCACTCCCTGGTGGCTCGGGGCAGTTTACAATCCAGGAGAAGCAAACAACAATACACATTAAGCGCTAAAATACCGTGGTAGCATTAAAATATTACATTAAAACAACAGTACTAACTAAAGCTAACATACATGGCTAGACTGACTCAACAATTGAAAGCTTGCTGAAAAAGCCAGGTTTTACATGCTTTCCAGAAGGTCAGAAGGTCGCGGAGTGACCTGACCGCCGGCGGCAAGGAATTCCAGAGCGTAGGGGCAATGATGGAGAATGCCCTCCTTCTCATCGACGTAAGACGATAGGCTTTAGCGCTCGGGATGAGGAGAAGGTCTTCGTCCTCAGATCTCAGTGATCTCGTGGGATAAATACTATTATTATTATTCGCTATTGGGATTTGCTAGTCTCAGAGGCAGTTTGCTTCAAATTATGGTAAGGGTTCCTTCTTATCAATGTCAAATAGGAGCAGTTGTCAAACATTCTCTAAGCAGAGTAAACCGTGTGCCAGGCAGAAGCTGAACAGTTCACCAGCGTAGGCCTAGCATGGAAAGGAACCAAACCTGAATCTCTTTTGGGACTCTAATAGGAAAGACTGGGAGAAAGGAGGCTGACAAATGCTATAAATCTATATAAATAAAACACTTAGTGATTAGTAAATAAGGTGGGTAATAAATACTATTGTTATTATTATTCGCTGTTGGGATTTGCTAGTCTCGGGGGCAAATGACTTCAAGTTCCTTCCTATCAATGTCAAACAGAAGCAGTTGTCAAACATTCTCTAAGCAGAGTGAACAGTGCGCCAGGCAGAAGCTGAACAGTTTACCAGCATAGGCCTAGCAATTTCATAGCAGTTACCGTGGTGTCAAACTGCATTCATTCGACAGTGTTGTAGACGCACCTTAGTGAGTCGAAGTCTTGACGTTAGAACGGATTATTGATAAAGTTATGGTAAGGGTTCCTTCCTACAATAATGGAATAAGTTGTAATGATAAATAAGGTGGATAATAAATACAAGTATTATTATTATTATTATTAGCTATTGGGATTTGCTAGTCAGGTGCCATTTGCTTCAAGTTACGGTAAGAGTTCCTATCAGTGTTGAAATGTAGCAATGAAACATTCTCTAAGCAGAGTAAACAGTGTGCCAGGCAGAAGCTGAACAGTTTACCAGCATAGGCCTAACAGGGAAAGAAACCAAACCCGCGTCTCTTTGGGGACTCTAATAGGAAAGACTGGGAGAAAAGAAGCTGTCAAATGCCATAAATCTATATAAATAAAACACTTAGTGAATAATAAATAAGGTGGATAATAAACATTATTATTATTATTATTAGCTATTGGGATTTGCTAGTCTCCGGGCAAATTGCTTCAAGTTATAGTAAGGGTTCCTTCCTATCAGTGTCAAATAGGAGCAATTGTCAAACATTCTCTAAGCAGAGTAAACAGTGTTTTTCCTACCAAGCTACTGAAAGGGAAACCTAACGTAAGACCCATTTTTGTTTTGCTTTTAGATCCTTCTAATCTACAGCATGACATCATAAAATAACATGTAAGTAATTTGAGCTTAAAATAAGGAGTTACTGATGCTCACTTGGATGTTGTTATGGGAAGCATTTGTCTCCCCCCCAAATAAGAATTGCCCCATTTGAAATGTATATCCTGTCGGTTGAGCAAGTTCCCATCCATTTGTGGTACAACTGCACTGTTGAATGAACGCAGTTTGACACCACGTTAACAATGGAAGAACGAGAGTTGGAATTTGACAGGGCCTATACTTGCTCTGCCCAGTTTGCAGGGGACTCCCCAAACTATATCATAATATAATAGTAAAACTTAGGCCGGGTTATTGAAATTAGGCCAGGGTATTGATAAACTTTATAGACCGCCCTATCTCTCCAAATTGACTCAGGGTGGTTTCCAAAATGTATGGCAAGCATTTAATGCAACAAAAAAAAAAAGCAGCTCGGGGGCAAATTGCTTCAAATTTTGGTAAGGGTTCCTTCCTATCGATGTCAAATAGGAGCAATTGTCCAACATTCTCTAAGCAGAGTAAACAGTGTGCCAGGCAGAAGCTGAACAGTTTAGTTCTCCAGCCCAGGCCTAGCAGGGAAAGAAACCAAACCTAGAAATTATTTTTTAAAATTTAATAGCAATTAAACAGAAAGATATTATGTATTAATGCAGTGGTTCTCAACCTTTAAATGTCGTGACCCCTAAATAAGGTTCCTCATGTTGTGGTGACCCCCAACCATATTTTCGTTGCTACTTCATAAATAATTTTGCTAGTCTTACGAATTCTGATGCAAATATCTAATATGCAAGATGTACTTTCATTGTTACTAATTGAACATAATTAAAGCATAGTGATTAATCACAAAAACAATATGTTTGGGGGAGTGTGGACAACGGATGATGGGATTTGCAGTACCTTCAATCGATTCAGCTCTGACTTCCACAGACCACTGAGATCCCCACAAATGACAGAACTGGACCAAACTTGGCACAGAGAACCCACATGACCAACAGAAAATACTGGAGGGGTTTGGGGGGAATTGGCAGTGATTTAGGGGAAATGTAGTTCACCGACATCCGGAGAGAACTGAGAACCCAAACACTATGGATCTGGACCAAACTTGGCACGAATATTCATTATGCCTAAATTTGAACACTAGTGGAGTTTAGGGAAAATATATCTTGAAATTTGGGAATTGTAGTTGCTGGGATTTATAGTTCACCTAAAATCAAATAGCATTTTGAACTCCACCAACAATGGAACTGCATGTGGGGGTCAAAGTGAAGGGGGCGTGGCCAAAGAAGAGGGACACATGACTCCTCCTAAATGGCCAATCGTTCACTGCCCCCTTAAAGGGGTTCATCGCCCCCCAAATTCCCCTGAGCCTCCCACCGCCCCCTTGCATCGCCTCACCGCCCACCAGGGGGTGGTACTGCCCACTTTGAGAATCAGTGGTGTAGATGGACCTTAGTGAGTCGGAGTCTTGACGCTAGAACGGATTATTGATAAAGTTATGGTAAGGGTTCCTTCCTACAATAATGGAATAAGTTGTAATGATAAATAAGGTGGATAATAAATACTATTATTATTATTAGCTATTGAGGTTTGCTAGTCAGGGGCAAATCGCTTCAAGTTACGGTAAGAGTTCCTTCCTATCAGTGTTGAATTGTAGCAATTAAACATTTTCTAAGCAGAGTAAACAGTGTGCCAGGCAGAAGCTGAACAGTTCAATTCACCAACTCAGGCCTACCAGGGAAAGAAACCAAACCTGAATCTCTTTTCTAATGTATATCTAAGTAGCTTTGCTCACAAATATGCAGAATCATCACAGATTCATCCTCTGGAAGAAAGGTAACTACAATGCTCGCGATTCCATAGCAGTTAACGTGGTGTCAAACTGCATTCGTTCGACAGCGTAGACGAACCTCAGTGAGTTGAAGTCTTGACGTTAGAACGGATTATTGATAAAGTTATGGTAAGGGTTCCTTCCTACAATAATGGAATAAGTTGTAATGATAAATAAGGTGGATAATAAATACAAGTATTATTATTATTATTATTATTATTAGCTATTGGGATTTGCTGGTCAGGGGCAAATTGCTTCAAGTTACGGTAAGGGTTCCTTCCTATCAGTGCTGAAGTGTAGCAATTAAATATTTTCTAAGCAGAGTAAACAGTGTGCCAGGCAGAAGCTGAACAGTTCAGTTCACCAGCTCAGGCCTACCAGGGAAAGAAACTGCATTTGTTCGACAGTGTAGATGGATCTTAGTGAGTTGAAGTCTTGATGTTAGAACATATTATTGATAAAGAGAGTTTTCTCCTTGTCGACCAAATATTACATCTTTCCCACCCCATCCCTGCTTCCTTCTTTCTTTCTTTCTTTCCCTCCTTCTTTTGACGTTTAAAAAAAAGGAGAAGAAGAAATAATAAAAAAAATATGTTTGTTGTTATTTTCAATTAGGGGGATGTGTAGAGCGTCTGCTATAAATCCCAGCGGGTCTGCGTTTCATTCTGATCAGGAAAGATTAAAATGCTTCAATTCACATCCACATCCGCTTCACATTATGGAGATATAAACGAAAAAGGCAAAAAGGGGGGAAGAGAGGCGGATTGGATTGGAAGTGACAGCCAAAGGAAAAGCGCTGGACGGGGATGGAGGGGGGGGGGGCAGGTCCCTGGGCCTTGGCGGCCTTCAAACGAATCAACAACAAACAACAACACAAACTTCCAGGCCCTCATTGTGCATAAAACCTCCAGCTCTTTTCCTTTTGATTCCCGCTGCCAACATAAATGCTCTCCCTTTGAACATGATATCCCGCCTTAATGATGTTTGCAAAATATGTTTCTCATCCTTGCAAGGGAAGGGAAAAGGAAAAAAGAAAGAGGGATATTTTTATTGGTTTCTTGGCTTGTTGAACCTTCTGGGTTTTATATCTCAGAGGCCTTTTTTTTGTGGGTCCGGATACGTGTGTGTACATCGACACGGATATCCACTTTCCTGGGGAAAATCTACACAGTGGAATTAAGGCGGTTTGACACCACTTGAACTGCCATGGCCCAATGCTATGGAATCTCGAGCAGGATAGTTCTGTAAAGATGACAATGATGATGATAATTTAGCCCAGTGTTTCCCAACCTTTTTTGAGCCGCGGCACACTTTTAACATTAAAAAAATCCGGGGGCACACCACCAACCAAAATGACACAAAATGACACTCTAACACAATAAAGAACGGCTGGGGGATGGTGGCCTGCTGGGAGTGCCAAAGCCGGGGGAGGGGGCGGAGCCAGGCTGCGCCATGCCCCTCCCCTCCCCCGGCTTCAGCTCTCCCACAGCTTCTCCAGCCTTGAGGGGGCAATGCCAAGCCAGTGGGGGCAGAGCCAGCACAATGCTGGCTTGGCACTGTCCCCTCAAGGCTGGAGCAGCTGCTGGAGTGCCAAAGCCGGGGAGGGGCGGAGCCAGGCTGCGCCATGCCCCTCCCTCCCCGGCATCAGCTCTCCCAGCAGCTGCTCCAGCCTTGAGGGGGCAATGCCAAGCCAGTGGGGGCAGAGCCAGCACAATGCTGGCTTGGCACTGTCCCCTCAAGGCTGGAGCAGCTGCTGGTGCCAAAGCCGGGGAGGGGCGGAGCCAGGCTGCGCCATGCCCCTCCCCCTCCCCCCGGCTTCAGGTCTCCCACAGCTTCGCCAAGCCAGTGGTGGCAGAGCCAGCACAATGCTGGCTTGGCACTGTCCCCCTCAAGGCTGGAGCAGCTGCTGGGAGTGCCAAAGCCGGGGGAGGGGCGGAGCCAGGCCGCGTCATGCCCCTCCCTCCCCCGGCATCAGCTCTCCCAGCAGCTGCTCCAGCCTTGAGGGGCAATGCCAAGCCAGTGGGGGCAGAGCCAGCACAATGCTGGCTTGGCACTGTCCCCTCAAGGCTGGAGCAGCTGCTGGGAGTGCCAAAGCCGGGGAGGGGCGGAGCCAGGCTGCGCCATGCCCCTCCCCTCCCCCCGGCATCAGCTCTCCCAGCAGCTGCTCCAGCCTTGAGGGGGCAATGCCAAGCCAGTGGGGGCAGAGCCAGCACAATGCTGGCTTGGCACTGTCCCCTCAAGGCTGGAGCAGCTGCTGGGAGTGCCAAAGCCGGGGGGAGGGGGCGGAGCCAGGCTGCGCCATGCCCCTCCCCTCCCCGGCATCAGCACTCCCCGCAGCTGCTCCAGCCTTGAGGGGCACTGCCAAGACAGTGGGGGCAGAGCCCGCACAATGCTGACTTGGCACTGTCCTCAAGGCTGGAGCAGCTGCTGAGTGCCAAAGCCAGGGAGGGAGGAGCCAGGCTGCGCCATGCCCCCTCCCCCCCGGCATCAGCTCTCCCAGCAGCTGCTCCAGCCTTGAGGGGGCAGTGCCAAGCCAGCGGTGGCAGAGCCAGCACAATGCTGGCTTGGCACTGTCCCCTCAAGGCTGGAGCAGCTGCTGGGAGTGCCAAAGCTGGGGGAGGGGGCGGAGCCAGGCTGCGCCATGCCATGCGCCCCTCCCCCCGGCTTCAGCTCTCCCAGCAGCTTCTCCAGCCTTGAGGGGACAGTGCCAAGCCAGTGGGGCAGAGCCAGCACAATGCTGGCTTGGCACTGTCCCCTCAAGGCTGGAGCAGCTGCTGGAGTGCCAAAGCAGGGGAGGGGCGGAGCCAGGCTGCGCCCTGCCCCTCCCCTCCCCCCGGCATCAGCTCTCCCAGCAGCTGCTCCAACCTTGAGGGGGCAATGCCAAGCCAGTGGGGGCAGAGCCAGCACAATGCTGGCTTGGCACTGTCCCCTCAAGGCTGGAGCAGCTGCTGGGAGTGCCAAAGCCAGGGGAGGGGGCGGAGCCAGGCTGCGCCATGCCCCTCCCCTCCCCCCGGCATCAGCTCTCCCAGCAGCTGCTCCAACCTTGAGGGGCAATGCCAAGCCAGTGGGGGCAGAGCCAGCACAATGCTGGCTTGGCACTGTCCCCTCGAGGCTGGAGCAGCTGCTGGGAGTGCCAAAGCCAGGGGAGAGGGTGGAGCCAGGCCACGCCATGCCCCGCCCCCTCCCCCCGGGTTCAGCTCTCCCACAAGCTTCAGTGGGCGGGGCTCCTCAGTCATGGCGGTTTGGAGGCTGGCTGGGGAAACTGCCAAAGGAGGCGGCGCCCCGGCCCCTTCTTCTTTTTCTTCGCCGCCGTCCGGCCCTTCCTCCTCCTCCCCCAAGCAGCAGGAGTTCGGCAGGAGGAGGAGGGAAGGATGGTGGGGGCAGAGATCTTTTCTCGTGGCACAGCTGGAGGTCCGTCACGGCACACTAGCGAGCAGAGCGAGGCTGGGAAGAAGGGAGCCCGATTGGAGAAGAAAAAGTGTTCGGCAGGAGGGGGAAGAAAGGGGATTGGAGGTTCCCATTTCCCACGGCACACCTGATGATTGCTCACGGCACAGCGGTTGGGAAACACTGATTTAGCCTTCTCTGTGAAAGGGTGCTTATCTGACTAAACTGCAACTACCCATATCTCACTAAACTGCAACTCCTTAAACTGCAACTACCCAGGGGGAGGAGGAAGATGAGAAGAGAAACATACATGGGTGGATCAAAAAATAATGCCTCCATGGCTCTAACTTTTCTTTCTTTCGCAGCTACTGGACTATCTATGTATGATATGATAGAACAGTGTTTCCCAACCAGTGTGCCATGAGCCGTGGGAATTGGGGACCTCCAATCCCCTTTCTTCCCCCTCCTGCCGAACACTTTTTCTTCTCCCCTTGGGCTCCCTTCTTCCCAGCCTTGCTCTGCTCGCTTTGCCTTGCTTTGCTCTGGGGTGAGTCTGCGCAGTAGCGCCCGCACGGGTCATGTCTTCCTCCCTCCCCCTCCCTTCCTGAACACGCTCACGCTGCCCCTCGGATCAAAATGGCGGAAGAAGCGGCAGTGTAGAAGAAAAGGTAAGTGTTGGGCAGGAGGGGGAAGAAAGGGCGCGAAGGGGGAGGAAGAGGTCTCTGTCGAAAGCTGGCATGGGCAAACGTGGACCTTCCAGGTGTTGTGGACTCCAACTCCCACCATTCCTAGCAGCCTCAGGCTCTTTTCCTCCCCCCCCCCCCTCAGCCACTGAAGCTGGAAAGGGCCTCAGGCTGTTAGGAATGGTGGGAGTTGAAGTCCAAAGCACCCAGAGGGCCCAAGTTTTCCCATGCCTGTTTTAGGGACCTTAAAGTGGTGAGCCTCCTTCCAACATTGTGATTCTGGATAGAAAACAAACAACAACATAACATAACATTGTTTGAGTCCACAGTGCTCTCTGGGTGTAGGTGAACTACAACTTCCAAACTCAAGTAATGGTAATGAGAGTTCAATATGCCAAGTTTGGTTCCATTGTTGCAAGAGTTCAGGCTGCTCTTTGATTGTGTGTTAACTATAAATCCCAGAAACTGTAACTCCCAAATGTCAAGATCTATTTTCCCCAAACTCCATCTGTGTTCACATTTGGGCATATTGAGTATTCATGCCAAGTTTGGTCCTGATCCAACATTGTTTGAGTCCACAGTGCTCTCTGGGTATAGGTGAACTACAACTCCAAAACACAAGGTCAATGCCCACCAAACTCTTATAGTATTTTCTCTTGGTTATGGGTGTTCTGTGTGGGAAGTTTGTGTCTTTCTACCATTCCTGCCAGGATATCTATGTTGTGTTCATCGAAACAGGCCCAGGTTTCACACTGAGTGTATAAATACATTTAAAAACACATTAACTATATGTATTACTGTGTTTGAGTGTCATTTTGTGTCATTTTGGTTGGTGGTGTGCCCCAGGATTTTGTCAATGTAAAAAATGTGCCGCGGCTCAAAAAAGGTTGAAAAACACTGTGATAGAGGGAACCTTCCTCTACTGATTGTGTCTTTTCTTGTTATGATTGACTGGTTAGAACCATGAATTTGAAGCTCAAAGAAAGAGCGTGAAGAACGTTTATGATTGGGCCCCTTCTGACTTTGACTGATTTGGACCTCTGAAAGACCCAACCGGGAAAGGAAAATCCTCCATCTGTATTCCCCTGGTTGGGTTAATTGAGTGCAGACTATTTTTGCAGCCATGAAAGTAAATAATAATATTGACTTTATTTATATTTATATTTATTTTTACTTTTATTTATTTATTTTATTTATATTAATAATATTAACTTTATATATATATATATATATTCATTTCTATTAATAATATTTACTTTATTTATATTTATATATTTATTTTATTTTATTTATGTTAATAATATCAACTTTATTTATATATAAATATAAATAAATAAATAAATACGTATATTCATTTCTATTAATATTTATTTATTTATATTTTTATTTATTTATTTTATATTAATAATATTAACTATATATATATATTCATTTCTATTAATAATATTTACTTTATTTATATTTATATATTTATTTTATTTTATTTATGTTAATAATATTAACCTAATTTATATATAAATATAAATAAATAAATAAATACGTATATTAATTTCTATTAATAATATTTATTTATATTTTTATTTATTTATTTTATTTATATTAATAATATTAACTATATATATATATAATCATTTCTATTAATAATATTTACTTTATTTATATTCCGCTCTATCTCCCCGAGGGGAATCAGAGTGGAATATAAAGTTGTCCGTATACACCTCCTGGTTATGTTTTGCCAGCATGGGCACCTATTGATCTTCTCATGTTTGCATGTTTTCGAACTGCTAGGTTGGCAGGAGCCAGGTCTAACAGCAGGAGCTCACCCTGATCTGTGGCTTCAAACTGACAACCTTCTAGACCGCAATTCAGCAGCACATGGGTTTAACCCATTTCACCAACCGCAGCCTCTAAGGCAGTGTTTCTCAACCTCCCCAATGCCACGACCCCTTAATTTAGTTTCTCATGTTGTGGTGACCCCCAACCATAAAATCATTGTTGTTGCTACTCCATAACTGTAACTTTGGTACTGTTATGAATCATCATGTAAAATGTTGGATGTATTTTCATTCACCGGACCAGATTTGGCACAAATACCTGATACATCCAAGTTTGAATACTGGTGGGGTTGTGGGGGAGTGATTTTGTCATTTGCCAGGCGTAGTTTCTGGGATATATAGTTCACCGACACTCAAAGAACATTCTGAACTCCACCAACGATGGAGTTCAACCAAACTTGGCACACAGAACTCCCATGAGTGCCCAACAGAAAATACTGGAAGGGTTTGGTGGGCGTTGACCTTGACTTTTGGAGTTGTAGTTCACCTATATCCAGAGAGCATTGTGGACTCAAACAATGGTGGATCTGGACCAAACTTGGCATGAATAGTCAAGATGCCCAAAGGTGAACACTGATGAAGTTTGGGGGAAATAGACCTTGACATTTGGGAGTTGTAGTTGCTGGGATTTATAGTTCACCTACAATCAAAGAGCATTCTGAACCCCACCAATGATAGAATTAGGCCAAACTTCCCATACAGAACCCCCATGACCAATAGAAAATAATGTGTTTTCTGATGGTCTTTGGCGACCCCTCTGACACCCCCTGGTGACCCACATAGGGGTCCCGACCCCCAGGTTGAGAAACACTGCTCTAAGGTGAGGCTGAACGGGGAAGGCAGGAGGAGGAGGGAGAAATCGGGACATTTGAAAAGCCATTGAGAAAGTGGGAAGACAGAGGATTAATTGGGAGTCTCCTGACAAATCCAGTACAGTTCTACGAGTAGGAACCATTCCCATGCCTAGAATCTCTTCTCCCAACTCCAATCGCCCCTCCATGAAATCTGAATGGGGGAAATGCCCCATTTCTCCACCTCTTTTGCTCCTGCAAGGCCAACAGACTGTGGGAGAGGGAACCTCAAACCTCTCCTCCTTCTCTCTTTCCAAGTCCAACTCCACTGGCTTTATGGTAAAGCAATAAAGGATGACATAAACAACCTCTTTTCTTCACCAATTACCCTTTTCTCATTCTCTGGGAGATTTATTAGCCCAATTGTTTGGACTGGGAAGATCAAGGCAAGGAGAAGCCAAGAGTTCCTTTGTGAGCAAGGCGCCCTCTGCTGGCCAGACCCATTAGTGGTGGAAAGAGGATGTATTGATTAGACCAGTGTTTCCCAAACTTTTTTGACATTTATTGACAAAATCCTGGGGAACATCACCAACCAAAATGACACAAAATGACACTCTAACACAGTCATACATATAGTTAATATGTTTTTAAATGTATTTATACACCCAGTGTGGAACCTGGGCCTGTTTCGATGAACACAACAAAGATATCCTGGCAGGAATGGCAGAAAGACACAAACTTCCCACACAGAACTCCCATAACCAAGAGAAAATACTATAAGAGCTTGGTGAGTTTTGGAGTTGTAGTTCACCTATATCCAGAGAGCACTGTGGACTCAAACAATGTTGGATCAGGACCAAACTTGGCTTGAATACTCAATATGCCCATATATGAACACAGATGGAGTTTGGGGGAAATAGACCTTGACATTTGGGAGTTACAGTTTCTGGGATTTATAGTTAACACACAATCAAAGAGCATCCTGAAATCCAGCAACAATGGAATTGAACCAAGCTTGGCACAGTGAACTCTCATGAGACCAACAGAAAGTACTGAAAGGGTTTGGGGGGCATTGACCTTGAGTTTGGGAGTTGTAGTTCACCGGTGCCTCCTCTGCTTTCCAAAGTGGGCCATTGTTCCCCTGTTTGCCAAGTTTGGTCGTGATCCGTCATTGCTGTGGGCCACAGTTGGTGACTGCCTGAGGCATTTCCTTTTCCCTCTGAATCAACTTGGAATGGTGGAATGTGGTTGGCCTATCGGAGTACTTTATGCAAATACCATTTAAGTGGCAACCAAACCCCTCTGTTTGGGGCCGTAGAATGTTGGAGTTCTGAGGCTGGCCAATCAGAGCCCGTTATGCAAATAATCCCACAGTGGCAGCCAATCAAAACACTTGCAAACTTTTCTTTTTCCTCGGAGCAGGGGTTGCGAAGGCGCCTGCTCGGGCTTCCTCCTCCCTCTCCCCGGGGGCCCCTCCTCACCTCTCCTTCCCAGCCAGAGTTCGCAGATGTGGGGGGGGGGGCTCCTCCCAGCCCATCCCTGCCAAAGGCAGCCTATCCCACACGCCCTGGGCCGGTCCTGCACTCTTAAAGGGACACATGCCTCCAAGCCAGGACCACGAGCTACACATCCCCGAGCAGTAACAAATGCCCCCTGGCCATCTCCAGCCCTCCTCTCACACACAAGCAATAGAGAGGGGGGGAGCGCAAGGTAGGGGGAAGCGTGTGAGGCAGAAGGGAAGGGAGGAGAGCGAAGGCATGCTCTGCGGCAGTGCTTGCTCTTGGCCTCCTCCTCTTCTCCCCCCTTCCTTCCTCTCCGTTGGCTGCTCTGCTTGCCTGCCTGCCTGCCGGGGCCCTTACGCGGGCCGGTCAGAATTGGCCAGTGGGCCGCGAAATGCCCAGGTCTGGTATTGGAGGTCCCAATTTCCCACGGCACACCTGATGATCGCTCACGGCACACTAGTGTGCCACAGCACACTGGTTGGGAAACACTGGATTAGATGTTGTTTATGTTTAGAGGCCCTTGGGTACAGGAGGGATTACATCTCTATTCCCACTTTCAAAATTAGCATTTCCTTCCATTATGAATGCAATATCAACAGAAGGGTTGGAGGCGGCCACAAAGGTTGGAGAGGACCAATCCAACTGAAGCATTCCCAAAAGATGCCCATCTAACTCCTGCTTATGGTGTATGGTAAGATCACTTCTCCTCTCGGTGGATTTTTTTTAGTCTTTATTCCATACAGAAAACAATCGGGGTCAGATAGCGCCTCCCAACAAAGGATTCCCCCAGGTAGGAAACAGCCAGGCTTTGAATCTGCAAGGCTATTCAGTGCTAATCCGCCCTGAGACCCTTTGGGGAGATAGAGCAGAATATTAATCACGTTTTATTATTATTATAATCGATCTAGCCAATGACAACATTAATTAATTAATTAACGACATTTAGATACCGCCCTTCTCACCCCAGAGGGGACTCAGAGCGACTTACTACACACACACACACACACACACACACATATTTACAATATATTATATTTTTAGCATAGTAAAATATCCGTATTATATATTACTATATTGTACAATACCATTATATTGTAATATTATTAGTAATATTGCATGTAATATAAAATATATACTTATAATATTGTATTATTAGTATCATTATATTGTATTACATTATAATATTATAAATATTATATGTATATACAATATATATATACACACACACATACACAATATATTATGTTATTAGCACAGTACAATATCAGTATTATGTCTATCTATTACATATAATAAAAGTCAGTGTTTGTGGGCGGTGGTGCGGCCGAGCAGAGGGAGGAATATGTGCAAGTGTTTCGATTGGCTGCCACAGTGGGATTATTTGCATAACAGGCTCTGATTGGCCAGCCTCAGAACTCCAACATTCTACGGCCCCAAGCAGAGGGGATTGGTTGCCACTGAAATGGTATTTGCATAAAGTACTCCGATAGGCCAACCACATTCCACCATTCCAAGTTGATTCTGAGGGAAAAGGAAATGCCTTAGGCAGTCACCAACTGTGGCCCACAGCAATGACGGATCACAACCAAACTTGGCAAACAGGGGAACAATGGCCCACTTCACAACCTGGTGTGGTTTAGGGCAGGATGGGCCATGAATGATGGGATTTGCAGTACATTCTCCTCATACACTTCCAAAACAACACTGTAGACACTAAAAATCACATACCACGCCCAAACGGCCCCAGACAGAGGGGATTGGCTGCCACTGAAATCATATTTGCATAACGGACTCCAAATGGCCATTCACATTCTCCCATTCTAAGGTGACTCAGAGGAAAAAGGAAAAGCCTCAGTCAGTCACACACTGCGGCCCACAGCAGTGACGGATCAGGACAAAAATTGGCAAACAGGGGCCCAATGGCCCACTTCACAACCTGGTGTGGTTTAGGGCAGGATGGGCCACGAATGATGGGATCTGAAGTACCTTCACCTAATTCACTTCCAAAATAATACTGTAGCCCCTATACATCGCAGACCAGGCCCAAAATTGACAACAAGGCATCCTTAACTTGATTTTCCTGACTAGGCCTCAGCACATGGGATATTGTTAGGTTCCCTCAACTTGATTTTCCTGACTAGGCCCCCGGGACTCGCAGTACCTTCACTAAGTTCCTGAGACCACTGCAAGCCACATAAACATCTAATAGGAACCAACCTTGGCATGCAATGCCTTCCTCAAATAACCCGGGCACCGCCGGGTCCTCAGCTAGTATTACTATATTGTACTATACCATTATATTGCAACATCCACACTTGCCTTGAACCGACAAGAGTTCTTACTCCCACCCTGCACATTATTCCACAGAGGGGGCCCTCCAAGCAACAAAGACCAGGAAGCAGCCAGGTTTTGAAGCTGCAAGGCCATTCAATGCTAATCAAGGTGGCCAAGGGCGACATCCACACTTGCCTCGAACGGACCCTGCACGTTATTGCACAAGGGGGGAGGCTCCAGGCAACAAAGGCCAGGCTACCTCCGCAGGAAGCAGCCAGGCTTTGAAGCTGCAATGCCATTCAAGGTAGCCAATGGCAACATCCACACTTGCCTCCAACAGACAAGAGTTCTTATTCCCACCCTGCACATTGATCTGATGCTGCGGAAACCCAACTTGTAGTCGAGCGTGACGGACAGGCCTTAAACCCAGGGTCCTTTCCCAGAACGGATTGATCCTTCTGCTGAGCGCCAAGAAAGGCCTTTGAGCTGTGACCGAGCCAGGTCTCGCTCTCACCTGGCAAAGGGCGTGAATGCTTCGAAATCCTTCCCTACACCTTGATCCCACTCCCCTCACCTTTGGCCTCCAATGTGTGCGCAAACCTGATTTTCCTGGGCACCCAGCCTCAGGCGGGACCAGGAAGGTGTCATGCCTGGGTTGGCCCCGACACTCAAAGTGGAGGACGCGCGCCAAGGTCATGGGGTGAAGCATAGAGGACTTTGTTACCTGGAGGTCGGTTATCTCACCCCTGTTTGTAACTATGTATCATTTCTATCTCAGGGACTGCCTGTATTCCTCTTCTCCAACTTTCACAACAACCCTGAAAAGTGGCCTCTTCTGGACCTTTTTAAAGCATCCCTTATGTTTTGAGCATCACCTGCTGATGGTAGCTTGTTCAACTTAAGCCATCTGAGGGCTCGCAGTAAGACTCTAAACTATATAGTCCTTGAGCTGCTTTTTGCCGACGATGCTGCCCTTGTCGCCCATTCAGAAGCAGCCCTGCAGTGCCTCACGTCCTGCTTTGCAACAGCTGCAGAGCTGTTTGGGCTGGAAGTCAGCCTGAAGGAAAGGGAAGTCCTCTACCAGCCCGCACTGCAGGAAGAACACCCCCCCCCCCACGTCAGCAGTGGCAAATCTGTGCTTAAGTCCGTTCAGCAGTTCACCTACCTGGGAAGCATCATCTCTTCAGACGCCAAGATTGATAAAGAGATAGATCACAGATTAGCAAAGGCATAGAGTCCATTCACAAAAGAGTCTGGAGCAACAAGCACCTGAGGCAAAGCACCAAAATCAGTGTGTACAGAGCTATCGTGCTGTCTATTCTCCTCTATGGGTCTGAAACATGGTCACCTATCGCCAACACCTACAACTCCTCGAACGCTTTTATTTTCGCTCAATCCTAAATATACACTGGATCGACTATGTGACGAATGTCGCTGTCCTTGAGCAAGCAGGGGTCACCAGCATTGAGGCTATGCTATTGAGAACACAGCTGCGCTGGGCAGGGCACGTCTCTAGGATGGAGGACCACCGCCTCCCAAAGATACTACTCTATGGTGAACTCGCCACAGGTCAGCGCAAGAGAGGCGCCCCCCAAAAGAGATACAAGGACTCCATGAAACAACACCTCAGGCTCGGCCAGATTGATCACCAACAATGGTCCACGCTGGCCTCACATCGGGAGGCATGGAGACGCACTATCCACAATGCTGCGGCCTCTTTCGAGAAGACACGCCGAATGGGTCTCGAAGAGAAACGACAACGCAGAAAGAACCACAACTTGGAAACAACTTCACCCAAGGAGACGTTCTGCTGTTCTTTCTGCAACCGGACTTGCCTATCTCGGATTGGCCTTCTCAGTGATCAATGCACTTGTAGAAAGCGTGGGATGAGTCCAGCCTGAATCTGAACGGACTTAAGCACAGATACGCCTATGATGATGTGGGGATAATGGTGTCCTGCCTGTGGTGCGGGCTGGTAGAGGACTTCCCTTTTCTTCAGGCTGACTTCCAGCCCAAACAGCTCTGCAGCTGTTGCAAAGCAGGATGTGAGGCGCTGCAGAGCTGCTTCTGAATGGGCGACAAGGGCTCGTGAAGAAAAGCCACTAACACCACTGGAGAAATTATGTTATTTATTGCACTGGATATCCGCTGGGAAGTAGCAGCCAACAATGAAAGTACCAGGGCAGTGACATCTCCGGCCTATCTTCTGTTCAGATATCAGTCAGCACGCCAATGCCTTAAATCAAGAAAGAGCTTCCTAAGATCTACAGAGATACTTGCAGGAACACATCAGCAAACAAAAGTCCAAAAGTGGCAGGCGAAAACCCGGAACCTCAATCCATGGCTGATACCAAGTGAGAGGCTCCCCCTGGACACACAGAAGACGGGGCAACTTGGAAGGCCCTGAACAAACACCACAAAATGGGTCAGAAATGGGGCCAGAAAGTGGAGTCCGCAACATGCGAGTGCGGAGAAGAGCAAACCACAGGCCACCGATTACGATGCAACCTGAGCCCTGCCACGTGCACAATGGAGAACCTTCTTATAGCAACACCAGAGGTACTCCAAGTGGCCAGCGACTGGTCAAAGGATATATCTATCTATGTATATAATAAAAGTCAGTGTTTGCAGTGGGAGGTGCGGAGTTGCGGACGACTATGTGGCAGCTTTCTGATTGGCTCCCACTGTGGGATTATTTGCATAAAAGACTTTGATTGGCCAGCCTCAGAACTCCAACATTCTAAGGCACCAGACAGGGGGGATTGGTTGTCACTGAGGGAGTACTTGCATAAGGACTCAGATTGGCCAGCACCCAAAATCCAAGCCTCTTCATTCAAACAACATGATTGGTTGCCACTGAGGGAGAATTTGCAAAACCGGCTCTGATTGGCCAGCTTCTAGATTCCAACATTCTAAGGTGATGCAGAGGGGAAAGGAAAGGCCTCAAGCAGTCAGTCACTGCGGCCCACAGCAATGACAGATCAGGACCAAACTTGGCACACAGAGGTCCAATGGGCCACTTCACAACCTGGTGTGGTTTAGGGCAGGATGGGCCATGAATGATGGGATTTGCAGTACCTTCACCTGATTCACTTCCCAAACAATGACCCACTCTCCATCCTACTGCAGTTTAGAGGAGGGCGGACCATGGATGATGGGACTTGAAGTACCTCTACTCATTCCCCATGACCGCAGCAGCCCACAACAAAGACCAATGAAGACCATACCTGGTACACAGAGCCCCCATGATCCACTCTACATTCTACTGAAGTATGGAGGAGGGCGGACCATGGATGATGGGACTTGAAGTACCTCCATTCATTGACTTCAAGACCAAACTTGACACACATAAGCAGCCCCTTAACATCCTGGAAAACCGACCACGGATTAAAGACCAAATGCTTTTGTTCCAACAGACCACTGTGGCCCCAACAAAGAACAATGATCCACAGAGTCCCTTGACCCATTCTACTACAGTATGGAGGAGGGCGGACCATGGATGATGGGACTTGAAGTACAAAAACCCAACCTTGGCACACAATGCCTTTCTCAAATAACCCGGGCACGGCCGGGTCCCCAAGCTAGTTTAATATAATTGGTTTTTTTTTTAAGATACATGACAACTGTACCCTTGTTTTGCTCCTGATATGCTAAATAATAATTCTGCCACAAAGTGGGTTCTTTGGGGCCTGTTTTGGGGCGGCGGCTGGGCCCCCATCAAAGGCCTGGCTTGTGACAGCCCCGTCCCAAGGAGCTGTGAGTGGCCCTGGGCCTGCCAGAAAGGGTTACTTGTTCCCCGGGGATGCGGGGTCGGGGAGACGCCTGGGCCTGGCTGGCGGCAGACAGGCCTTTGTCCCCGAGCCGGTGGCTGACGCCTGCCTTGGCGCAGGAGGCCCGGCCTTCACTGGGCAGACAAAGGGGACGCGGGGCTGATCCACCAGGCGCGGCTCCCAATTAGCAGACCCTTCCTGGGTGTTTGGCCTCCGCTTCTCCATCCTTCCACCCCGGAGGGCCATTGTCTGCCCGTCTGTTGCCTCCCAATTAACCGCCTTGGACACTCGGAGCCATTGTTTGCATGTGTGCCATGTCTCTTGGCGTGTTTGGAGGTGCCAACTTGTGTCTGGGTTGAATTCAGAGCATCACGGAGTTGCATATGCAGGAACCACAACAACCACATTCCGCTAGGTTGGAAGACACAATCAAAGAAGCCGCAGCAGATGGCCATACTTTTGGAAAACGGCATTCACAACCTTTTGGGGAAACCAGGAATGACCTTGTTAGAGATCCTAGGTAAAGGTTTCCTCTGACACTTAAGTCCGATCGTGTCCGACTCTGGGGGTTGGTGCTCATCTCAATTTCTAAGAGCCGGCGTTGTCCGTAGACGCCTCCAAGGTCATGTGGCCAATGGCACGACTACATGAAGCACCATTACCTTCCCGCTGGAGCGGTACCTATTGAACTCACATGTTTGTGTTTTCGAACTGCTAGGTCAGCAGAAGCTGGGGCTAACAGCAGGAGCTCACCCTGCTCCCCGGATTTGAACCTGCGACAAGTTCAGCAGCTCAGCGTTTTAACCCACTGCGCCACCGGGGGCGCCATTACAGATTGTAACCTTTTGTAAAGTCTGATCTTCCTGGGAAGAGTTAAAAACTTGTTTGAGTCCACCTTCTCTTTAGTGGTGGGGCAGCAGGTTAAACTGCTGCACCATCAATAGTCAGATGATAGACAGATTAATGAATGGATGGATAGATAGATGATAGACTAATGGATAGATGGATGGATAGATAGATTGATAATGATAGATGAATGGATGGATAGATAGGAAGATAAATAAGAAGGCAGATAGGAAGACAAATAGATGATCGATAGATAGATCGATAGATAAGATAGATAGATAGGCTAGGATAGAATAGGAAAATAGATACGTAGATAGGAAAAGAGAGAGAGATGGGTAGATAGGAAAATAGATAGATAGATAAATAGATAGACAGACAGACAGACAAGGAAATAGATAAGTAGGTAGTAGGTAGGCAGGCAAGTAGATAGATAGACACATAGACTGATAGATAGTTGATAGACAGACAGACAGATAGGAGAATAGATGGGTAGACGAAAGTGGATGGATAGAAAGAAAGAAAGATAGGAAGACTGATATATAGCAGGTAGATAGATGATAGATAGATAGATTGATGGGTAGATAGGAAGATAGATGGGTAGATAGGAAGATGGATGGATATATAGATAGACAGACAGACTGATAGATAGCAGATAGATAGATAGATGGATGGATGAATAAATGGATGGATAGATAGATAGATAGATAGATAGACTAATAGATAGCAGATAGATAGATAGGAAAATGGATGGATGGATGGTTGGTTGGTTGGTTGGTTGGATGGGCGGACGGACGGATGGACGGGACAGACAGACAGATAGAGAGGAAAATAGATGGATGGGTGGATGGATGGATGGATGGATAGATAGACTCATAGATAGCAGATAGATAGATAGATAGATAGATAGACAGACAGACAGACAGACGGGTAGATAGGAAAATGGATGGATGGTTGGTTGCATGGATGGATGGACAGACAGACAGACAGACAGACAGACAGATAGATAGATAGATAGGAAATGGATGGGTGGATAGATGGATGGATGGATGGATGGATAGATAGATAGATAGATAGATAGATAGATAGATAGATAGATAGACAGACAGACAGATGGGTAGTTAGGAAAATGGATGGAAGGATGGATGGATAGATAGATAGATAGACTAATAGCAGATAGATAGATAGATAGATAGACAGATAGACAGATAGACAGACAGACAGACAGACAGATGGTTAGTTAGGAAAATGGACAGACGGACAGACAGACAGACAGATAGATACGAAAATAGATGGATGGGTGGATGGATAGGTAGATAGACTAATAGATAGCAGATGGATAGATAGATGGGTAGATAGGAAAATGGATGGATGGATGGTTTGATTGATGGGTGGATGGATGGATGGATGGATGGATGGATAGATAGATAGATAGATGATAGGAAAATAAGTAGATAGACAGGTAGATAGGAAAATAGATAGATAGAACAAGAAGCATCCAAGTATATCCATGCTTTAAAAATGATATTAAAATAGATAGATAGATAGATAGATAGATAGATAGATAGATAGACTAATGGATCTTCTTGGAAATGCCATGCTGGAAGAGAGTTCAGCAGATATCAAGGACTACCAATAAATGTCAATTAGGCCAAATCCAGCCTTGATGCGTCAACGGCGCCCATCATCCTCTCAAGTGTCACAAAGAGACCAGAATGCTTGGGAAGAGAGAAGGCAGTCGGCCAAGAGGGAGCGACTGGACTCAGGGAGGCTTTGCAAGACCTGAGCCGGGCAGTCCCTTCCAGGGTGCCTGGGGGAAGCCTCTCATTCATTCATTGGGCGGCCATTCATGGGACCCAACTGGACGGAAACTGAAAACAAACATGGGCCCAAAACATGATCTCTTTTGGGGGGGGGGGGGCGGCATCCTTTGGCAGGGCCTCCCTTTGGCCCTGGCGGCCTAATTAGCGCTGTTTTGTTTGAGCTCCATGAACTCCTTCCAGGCTGTTAATAAGGTCAGGAAGCCGAAGGCACTTGAGGGTGTCTTCTTCTTCGCCAGGCCTGCCCTTTTCTCTCTGGGGGTCTCTCTTTCAAGATGCTCATGAGGGCTGCTTCTTCCCTTGAGTGGAAAGGCATTCCAGGGGCGCCCAGGTCGCCCGGCGTTCATTCAAGGTGATGTCTATTTAATCTATTTAGCCCTTTTAGTCTCCTGCCATGGCTCAAAATTTGGGGAGATGGTGGTGGGATAGAAATAAATATTATTATTATTATTATTGAACCCATTTGCTAAATCTATCTATCTATATCTGTATACCTTTATAAAACGGAATGTTTGTATGTGTGTATGTGTGTATGTGTGTATGTGTGTATGCGGAGGGCGGAAGGCCGGATATGTGGCAGCTATTTGCATAAAGTCCTTTGATTGGACAGCCTCGCCACTCCAAAATTCTAAGGCACCAGACAGAGGGCATTGCTAGCCACTGATTAGCCAGCAACCCAGAATCCAGGCCTCTACATTCAAACAACAGGATTTCTTCCCACTGAGGGGAAAAAAGCCAGCATCCCAGAATCCAGGCCTCTACATTCAAACAACAGGATTTCTTCCCACTGAGGGAAAAAGCCAGCATCCCAGAATCCAGGCCTCTACATTCAAACAACAGGATTTCTTCCCACTGAGGGGGAAAAGCCAGCATCCCAGAATCCAGGCCTCTACATTCAAACAACAGGATTTCTTCCCACTGAGGGGGGAAAAGCCAGCATCCCAGAATCCAGGCCTCTACATTCAAACAACAGGATTTCTTCCCACTGAGGGGAAAAAAGCCAGCATCCCAGAATCCAGGCATCTACATTCAAACAACAGGATTTCTCCCAGATAGGCCCAAAAGAGGCATCCATCTTCCCTCTTCAACACAGTGTCAGAGAAAGGCAGCTTCTGACAGGATCTTTAGAACAGGCACTGTAACTCTAAAAGGTAAGGCCCTACTTCACTAAAAAGACACAAGAGAAAACAATAAATACCTTTCTCTAATCCCTTTTAATGCTTATATAAATAATTCTGGCCCAAAGCCCCCTCACCCAGCCTCATTGGACCTTACTGCTAATTCCATGCAGGCCTTTTCCATTTTTTTACTCCTTTCTGTTTTACACCGGTATACTTTCACAGGCCAGGGCGGATATGTGGCAGCCACTTTCACAGGCCAGGGCGGATATGTGGCAGCCACTTTCACAGGCCAGGGCGGATATGTGGCAGCCACTTCCACAGGCCAGGGCGGATATGTGGCAGCCACTTTCACAGGCCAGGGCGGATATGTGGCAGCCACTTTCACAGGCCAGGGCGGATATGTGGCAGCCACTTTCACAGGCCACAGCGACCAGCGCAGGTGATGGACCTGCACCAAACTTGGTACACATAACCCCCTATGACATGACCCACGTATTATGGGATTTGTAGTACTTTCCAAGACTTTGGTTCCCACAGACCACTGAGGCCACCAAAAAGGACCAATACAGACCACACTCAGCACACACAGCCCCCATGACCCACTCTACATCCTGGTGCAGTTCGGAGGAGGGTGGGCCATGGATGATGGGACTTGAAGTGCCTCTACTCACTTCCCAAGTCCGCTGCAACCCTCATCCAATCACTGATCGAGACCAAACTTGGCATACATAACCCCCATGACTGCCTTCACGTCCTGGTGAGGTTTGGGGAGGACTGACAATGGATGATGGGATTTGTAGTACTTTTACACCCCTCTGTTCCCACAGACCACTGTGGCCCCCAACAAACACCGAGAAAGTCCACACTTGGCACACAGAGCCCCAGTGACCCACTCTACAGCCTACTGAAGTTTGGAGGGGAGAGAACATGGATGATGGGACTTGCAGTACCTTCCCTCACTTCCCAATCCTGCTACAAACCTAATCCAATGACTGATCAACACCAAATCTGGCACACAGAGCCCTCATGACCCACTCTACAGCCTGGTGCAGTTTACTGTGAGACGGACCACGGATGATGGGACTTGAAGTACCTTCACTCACTTCCGAAAAACAATGCATCCCTCATCCATTCACCAATACAGACCAAATTTAGCACACAGAGCCCCCATGACCCAATCTACATCCTACTACACTTTGGGGGGGACGGGACACACAGAGATGATGGGACTTGCACTACCTTCAGTAATTTCATGATACCACTGCAACTCCCAATAATGATGGATCAAGACTAAACTTGGCACACAGAGCCCCCATGACCCACTCTACATCCTGCTGCACTTCTCAAATGACCCGGGCAGGGCCGGGTCCCCAAGCTAGTATATAATAAAAGTCAGTGTTTGCGGCGGTGCGGTGGTGCAGAGGGAGGAATATGTGCCAGCAGCCTCAGAATTGGTTGCCACTGTGGGATTATTTGCATAAAGGACACTGATTGGCCAGCCTCAGAACTCCGACACTCTAAGGCGGTGGTTCTCAACCTTCTTAACGCCGCGACCCCTTAATACAGTTCCTCATGTTGTGGTGACCCTCAACCATAACTTTATTTTCGTCGCTATTTCATAACTCTAATTTTGCTACTGTTATGAACCGTAATGTAAATATCTGACATGCAGGATGTATTTTCATTCAATGGACCAAATTTGCCACAAATACCTAAATTTGAATACTGGTGGGGTTGGGGACAGGTTGATTTTGCCATTTGGGACTTGTAGTTGCTGGGATTTATAGTACACCTACCATCAAAGAGCATTTTGAACTCCACCAATGATGGAATTGAACCAAACTTGGCACACAGAACTTCCATGACCAACAGGAAATACTGGAAGGGTCTGATGGGCACTGAGTTTTGGAGTTGTAGTTCACCTATATCCAGAGAGCACTGTGGACTCAGACAATGATAGATCTGGACCAAACTTGGCACGGATACTCAATATGCCCAGATGAGAACATTGGTGGAGTTGGGGGGAAATAGACCTTGACATGTATGAGTTGTAGTTGCTGGGATTTATAGTTCACCAACAATCAAAGATCATTCTGAAGCCCACCAACGGGAGAATTGGGCCAAACTTCCCACACAGAACCCCCATGACCAACAGAAAATACTGTGTTTTCTGATGGACTCTGGAGACCCCTCTGACACTCCCTCGTGACCCCCCCAGGGGTCCCGACCCCCAGGTTGAGAAACACTGCTCTAAGGCACCAGACAGAGGGCATTGGTTGCCACTGACAGACAATTTGCATAAAGGACTCTGATTGGCCAGTAAAACAGAATGCAACCGAATGCTTGAGTTAGCCAGTGACAGTTTGTTTTTTTTCCCCGTTGGAAATGGAATGCTCATCTTCTGGGAGGTGCGGAGGTGCCAAGGAATATGTGACAGCGTTTCGATAGGTTGCCACTATGGGATTATTTGCATAAAGGGCTCTGATTGGCCAGCCTCAGAACTCCAACATTCCACGGCCCCAGACAGAGGGGATTGGTTGCCACTGAAATGGTACTTGGATAAAGGACTCCAATTGGCCATCCACATTCCAGCATTCTATGGTGACTCAGAGGGAAAAGGAAAGGCCTCGGGCAGTCAGACACTGCGGCCCACAGCAGTGACGGATCAGGACCATACTTGGCACACAGGGGCCCAATGGCCCACTTCACAAAGCGACCATCACCCAATGACCAATACAGACAAAAATTAGCAGACAGAGCCCCCTTGACCCACTCAACACCCTGGTGCTGTTTCAAGGAGGATGGACCACAGATGATGGGACTTGAAATACCTTCACTCACCTTCCGAGACCGCTGCAACCCTCATCCAGAGAATGATCAAGACCAAATGTGACACACAGAGCCCCCAAGACCCCCTCTACATCCTGGTGCTGTTTGGAGGGGGATGGACCATGGCCAATGGGACTTGTCGTACCTTCACTAAGTTCCTGAGACCACTGCAAGCCACATAAACATCTAATAGGAACCAACCTTGGCACACAATGCCTTCCTCAAATACCCGGGCACCGCCAGGTCCCCAAGCTAGTCATAATAATCATCATCACGAAGTGTTGTCGAAAGCTTTCATGACCGGAATCATTGGGTTGCTGTGAGTTTTCCAGGCTGCCTGGCCATGTTCCAGAAGCATTCTCTCCTGACGTTTCACCCACATTGATGGCAGGCATCCTCAGAGTTTGTGGGGTCTGTTGGAAACTAGGCAAGTGATATATATAATCGGTGGAATCACTGCCATGGGTCCTATCTTAGGATTTGTAGTGTGAGGAAGGACTAGAGCACTCAAATGTTGCCATTGGTTAGCTTGATTGGCATTGAATAGCTTTGCAGCTTCAAAGTCAATCAGTGAGGGTATCTGCATAGAGGTAGCCTGGCCTTTGTTGCCTGGAGACACCCTCTGTGGAATAGTATCCAGGCTGGGAGGAATGAGACAGTTGCCATTGGCTAGCTTGATTAACATGGAATAGTATTGCAGCTGCAAAGTCAATCAGTGAGGGTATCTGCATAGAGGTAGCCTGACCTTTGTTGCCTGGAGACACATTCTGTGAAATAGTGTCCAGGCTGGGAGGAATGAGACAGTTGCCATTGGCTAGCTTGATTAACATGGAATAGTATTGCAGCTGCAAAGTCAATCAGTGAGGGTATCTGCATAGAGGTAGCCTGACCTTTGTTGCCTGGAGACACATTCTGTGAAATAGTGTCCAGGGTGAGAGGAATGAGACAGTTGCCATTGGCCAGCTTGATTGGCATTGAATAGCCTTGCAGCTGCAAAGTCAATCAGTGAGGGTACCTGCATAGTGGTAGCCTGGCCTTTGTTGCCTGGAGACACCCTCTGTGGAATAGTGTCCAAAATGGGGAGGAATGAGACAGTTGCCATTGGCCAGCTTGATTGGCATTGAATAGCCTTGCAACTGCAAAGTCAATCAGTGAGGGTATCTGCATAGAGGTAGCCTGGCCTTTATCGCCTGGAGACACCCTCTGTGGAATAATGTCCAGGGCGGGAGGAAGAACTCTTGTCTGTTGGAAAACTGTGGGAAAGTTGCCATTGGCCAGCTTGGTTAGCATTGAATAGCCTTGCAGCTGCAAAGTCAATCAGTGAGGGTATCTGCATAGAGGTAGCCTGGCCTTTGTGGCCTGCAGACACCCGCTGTGGAATAGTGTCCAGAGGGGGAGAAAGAACTCTTGTCTGTTGGAAAACTGTGGGAAAGTTGCTATTGGCCAGCTTGATTAGCATTGAATAGCCTTGCAGCTGAAAAGTCAATCAGTGAGGGTATCTGCATAGAGGTAGCCTGGTCTTTCAAGAGGCTTTCCAAATGGAAGCCTTTCTCAATGCAATGGGAGAAGGGAATGCTTGTAATTCCACAACCTGCCACCAGGTGTCACTATGACGCCAAACTCTTGCTAAGGGAGGCCCACTGGTCTAAAATACCAGTTAAAACCCCAAATTTTGGAAAAAATTACTTTTGAGAGCTGCAGGTGTAGGCCCCATTTATACTGGCCTATAAAATCCAGATTCTCTGATGTGAACTGGATTATATGCCAGTGTAGACTCACATAGTCCAGTTCAAAGCAGATTATCTGCTTTTAGTAATCTGGATTATTATACTTAAAGGTAAATGTCCCTGGTTATATTATGACTTCTTCTCATTTATGTCAGTTCATGTTGTATCTGTGTTGGATTTGTTTTATTCTTTACTAATAATATAATTTAGTATATTGTGTGTGTATATATATATATATATATAAAAATATAATGTATTATATATATATATATATATAATATTATATATATATATATGTAATATAATATAATATAATATAATACTAATAATAAAACACCAGGAATGTGGCGCAGCTGGCTGGCTGTCAACTGCATAAGATCTCTACTGACCAGAAGGTCATGAGTTCGAGGCCTGCCCGGGTCGAGGTGGGCTCTCGACCTATTGTGTAGCCTGTTGTCGACCTTTGCAACCCGAAAGACAGTTGCATCTATCAAGCAGGAAATTAGGGTACCACTTAGTGGGGAGGTTAAATTTAACTGATTTACAAGGTCATAAAAAAAGATCTCCAGAAAACATGCTGAGGAATGAAGGAGTGCTCCCCCTGGTGGCCAGATGTTAAATTGCCTCTGTCTTGTGTGTTTGTGTGTCTAAATGCAATGTGTACATTGCAATCTGCCCTGAGTCCCCTGCGGGGTGAGAAGGACGGAATAGAAATGAAGTAATTTGTTTGTTTGTTTTTAATGCAATACAACTGTTGGTTTGCTTACCTTGCATTGATATTAATATTGTGCTATGGCAATAATATAATATATTGTATTTACATTTTACTTGAGTCCCCTTTGGGGTGAGAAGTGTGGCATATACTGTAAATGTTGTAAATAAAATAAAATAAAATAAACCCTCCCCACACACTTATACACTACATAACCCTTCTTGAACGTGTTGTTTGCGTAATTCTGGGCTCCGGCTTTATCCACAGAGGCAGTTTCTCCATAGAGATAAATGCTCTTAAACCCATACTGAAAAACTGCAAAAGAGCGAGTCCACAAAGTAGCGAGGGACCACTAATACATCTCTCTCTCGGCATTACTTCGCGAATGAAGATTCTTAGGAAGGGCTCATCCCACACTTTTTACAAGCGCGTTGATGACTAAAAAGGCCAATCTGAGATAGGCAAGTTTGGTTGCAGAAAGCACAGCAGAAAGTCTCCTTGGGTGATGTTGTTTCCAAGTTGCGGTTCTTTCTGCGTTGTCAAGACCTGCTCGGCGTGTCTTCTCGAAAGAGGCCGCAGCATTGTGGATAGTGCGTCTCCATGCCTCCCGATGAGAGGCCAGGGTGGACCATTGTTGGTGATCAATCTGGCCGAGCCTGAGGTGTTGTCACCATAGAGTAGTATCTTTGGGAGGCGGTGGTTCTCCATCCTAGAGACGTGCCCTGCCCAGCGCAGCTGTGTTCTCAATAGCATGGCCTCAATGCTGGTGATCCCTGCTTGCTCAAGGACAGCAACGTTCGTCACGTAGTCGGTCCAGTGTATATTTAGGATTGTGCAAAGGCAGCGCTGATGAAAGCCTTCGAGGAGTCGTAGGTGTTGGCGATAGGTGACCCATGTTTCAGACCCATAGAGGAGAATAGACAGTACAATAGCTCTGTACACACCGCTTTTGGTGCTTTGCCTCAGGTGCTTGTTGCTCCAGACTCTTTTGTGAAGCCTTCCAAATGCACTCTATGCCTTTGCTAATCTGTGATCTATCTCTTTGCCAATCTTGGCGTCTGAAGAGATGATGCTTCCCAGGTAGGTGAACTGTTGAACGGACTTAAGCACAGATGTGCCTATGCTGACGTGGAGATGACGGTGTTCTTCCTGTGGTGAGGGCTGGTAGAGGACTTCCCTTTACTTCAGGCTGACTTCCAGCCCAAACAGCTCTGCAGCTGTTGCAAAGCAGGACGTGAGGCGCTGCAGGGCTGCTTCTGAATGGGCGACAAGGGCAGCATTGTCAGCAAAAAGCAGCTCACGGACTAGATAGTTTAGAGTCTTAGTGCGAGCCCTCAGACGGCTTAAGTTGAACAAGCTGCCAACAGTACGATAGCGTATATATATGCCGTCTTCCTCTTGTAGGTCTGCCGTAGCCCTTTGGAGCATCATGCTGAAGAAGACTGTAAATAGGGTTGGTGCAAGAACACAACCTTGTTTGACTCCATGAGTTATGAGAAAGGGCTCCGAGAGAGCATCGCCATATCTGACTTGACCGCGCTGGCCCTCGTGTAACAGGATAATCATTTTGAGGAATTTGGGGGGACATCCTAGACGTTCCAGGATCTGCCACAGACCTTTTCTGCTCACGGCGTCGAAGGCTTTGGTGAGGTCGACAAATATTACATAAATTATATATTAGTTATACATATACTAATATATAGGTAGATAGATATTAATATTTGCCATTGAGAATCCCACCACTAGGTGGCGTGTGCTCTTCTTTCTCTTCCTTCCAAATGGCTATTATTTCCCTTTTCCCACCCTGCAGGTTCTTCCATCCCATTGGGATGAATACCTTTCCTCCATTAACAGGTTGAAGGCGTCTACACTGTAAAGTTAATGCAGTTTAGCACCACTTAAGCTGGCCTTTGACGAAGTCTTTCGCCTTCTCTGCCTTGCCAAACTTCCAATCCCAGGATTCCATCATGAGATTACGGCCATTGACTTAATTTCCCTCTGCTAGCTTATGCTAGTTTATGATATTTATGTGGAGATTCAGCAATCGAGACCATGATACTATATCTCTCTCTGTGTGTGAATCATATATATCTATATCTATGGCTGGATGGCTCTTTGTCAGGGGGGCTTTGATTACGTTTTCTTGCCCTGGTGAAGGGAGTTGGAATGGATGCCCCTACGTATTTTCTGCTGGTCATGGGGGTTTTCTGGGACTCCAAACAGGGAGCGGATAACAGGTGTGCTTGGCGCATGGCAGCATGATGCACATGTGTGGGTGAGGGAGAGTGTGAGAGGTGGGATGGAGGCTCACGCCAACTAGTCCCTTCAAGGCATGAAGGTTCTGAATAGGAAGTTTGCCCCAATTCTGTCATTGGTGGGGTTCAGAAGGCTCTTTGATTGTAGGTGAACTATAAATCCCAGTAACTACAACTCCCAAATGTCAAGGTTCTCCAAACTCCATCTGTGTTCATATTTGGGCATATGGAATATTCGTGCCATCCATCATTGTTTGAGTCCACAGTGCTCTCTGGATGTAGGCGAACTACAACTCCCAAACTCAAGGTCAATGCCCACCAAACCCTTCCAGTGTTTTCTGTTGGCCATGGGAGTCCTGTGTGCCACGTTGGGTTCAATTCCATCATTGGTGGAGTTCAGAATGCTCTTTGGTTGTAGGTTAACTATAAATCTACATCTTTTTTGGCTTTTAAGTCCCTTCTGTTGTGTTTTTCAGTGTTTTTATGGGTGATGGTCACTCGTTGGCCTGATCGGTGTTTTGTGTCCAAATTTGGTGTCTATTCGTCCAGTGGTTTTTGAGTTATGTTAATGTTAATCCCACCAATGAACATTACATTTTTATTTATATATAGATTACTAGCCGTTCCCTGCCATGCGTTGCTGTGGCCCAGTCTAGTCATAATAATAATAAACTTTATTTATACCCCGCCACCATCTGCCCAATGGGGACTCGGGGCGGCTAACATGAGGCCAAGCCCTTCTTAAATACAATACAACACAGTAAATTACAAACATAAAGATTTCGAACCAGTGGGCCTTTCTGATGTTCTGTTGTTGGTTATTGCTTTTGTGTTAGTGCTTATCCATTTATTGTATTTGATGTCTTTGCAGCTTGAGCGCTTTCGTGAGCCGCCCCGAGTTCCTTTGGGAGATGGTGGTGGGGTATCGTACTGATGGCAGCTTGTTCAACTTAAGCCGTCTGAGGGCTCGCACTAAGACTCTAAACCAGTGTTTCCCAACCTTTTTTGAGCCGCGGCACACTTTTTACATTGACCAAATCCTGGGGCACACCACCAACCAAAACGACACAAAATGACACTCGAACACAGTCAATATGTTTTTAAATGTATTTATACACTCAGTGTGAAACCTGGGCCTGTTTCGATGAACACAACATAGATATCCTGGCAGCAATGGCAGAAAGACACACACAAAGGTCTTGCTCAACAGCTGGGAGTTATAGTTCACCTGCAATCAAAGAGCATTCTGAACTCCACCAACGATGGAATGGAATCAAACTTCCCACACAGAACTCCCATAACCAAGAGAAAATACTATAAGAGTTTGGTGGGCGTTGATCTTGAGTTTTGGAGTTGTGGTTCACCTATATCCAGAGAGCACTGTGGAGGGGAGGGAGGAAGACGTGGGGCGAGTCTGTGCAGTAGCGCCCGCATGGGTCACGTCTTCCTCCCTCCTCCCTCCCGCAGAAGCAGCAGCGTGAGCAAAGCGAGGCAAAGCAAGCAGAGCGAGGCTGGGAAGAAGGGAGCCCGAATGGAGAAGAAAAATTGTTCGGCGGGAGGGGGAAGAAAGGGGATTGGAGGTTCCAGTTTCCCACGGCACACTAGTGTGCCACGTCAAACTGGTTGAGAAACACTGCTCTAAACTATCTAGTCCGTGAGCTGCTTTTTGCTGACGATGCTGCCCTTGTCGCCCATTCAGAAGCAGCCCTGCAGCGCCTCACATCCTGCTTTGCAGCAGCTGCAGAGCTGTTTGGGCAGGAAGTCGGCCTGAAGAAAAGGGAAGCCCTCTACCAGTCTGCACCACAGGAAGAACACCACCATCCCCTCGTCAGCATAGGCACATCTGTGCTTAAGTCCGTTCAGCACTTCACCTACCTGGAAAGCATCATCTCTTCAGACGCCAAGATCGATAAAGAGATAGATCACAGATTAGCAAAGGCATAGAGTGCATTTGGAAGGCTTCACAAAAGAGTCTGGAGCAACAAGTACCTGAGGCAAGGCACCAAAATCAGTGTGTACAGAGCTATCGTACTGTCTATTCTCCTCTATGGGTCTGAAACATGGGTCACCTATCGCCAACACCTACGACTCCTCGAACGCTTTCATCAGTGCTGTCTTCGCACAATCCTAAATATACACTGGACCGACTATGTGACTAATGTTGCTGTCCTTGAGCAAGCAGGGGTCACCAGCATTGAGGCCATGCTATTGAGAACACAGCTGTGCTGGGCAGGGCACGTCTCTAGGATGGAGGACCACCGCCTCCCAAAGATACTACTCTATGGTGAACTCGCAAGAGAGGCGCCCCCAAAAAGAGATCTAAGGACTCCCTGAAACAACATCTCAGGTTCGGCCAGATTGATCACCAACAATGGTCCACCCTGGCCTCTCATTGGGAGGAATGGAGACGCATTATCCACAATGTCGAGAAGACACGCCGAAGGGGTCTCGACAACGCAGAAAGAACCGCGACTTGGAAACAACATCACCCAAGGAGACTTTCTGCTGTGCTTTCTGCAACCGGACTTGCCTATCTCAGATTGGCCTTTTTAGTCATCAACGCGCTTGTGAAAAGCGTGGGATGAGTCCTTCCTGAGAATCTTTGTTCGCGAAGTAATGCCGAGATAATAATAATTATTATTATTATTTGTGAGATATACATAACTAAATATTTTTAATGTTACTCTTTCCCCGCTTAACACCCAGTGTAGATTTCCTTCCTTGATTCGCCTGCTTGTTTACTCCATCCGCACTCTGCGTTTGAACCTTTTCCATAAATCCCAATCATCTCCCTGGGAGTTGGATGGGAAGGTTGCATCCAAATGGCCGCTCTCGTAAACGAAACGTTTCTGAAATATGGGGGACTCTTTGGCATCTGACTTTTTGCAGAAAGGATTTTTAAAGGGTGACGAGAGAAGGGGCGACGACGTCTCCATCCCTGAGATATTTTTCATCTTGTCCTTTGCCACTGGCTCCTGAGCACCGGCCACAAGCCGTCGTGGTCCCTTTGGAGATGGAAAAATCTATATCTCGGCCTGGATATCCTTATTCCTTTGGAGATTAGAAACCTATATTTCTGTGTCTGTATCTCCGTCCCAAAGGGGTTCGGGGCAGGATCGGCTCCAGACTCCTTGGCACCGCAGGCCTCGTTGCCGAGCTAACCTTTCCCCCCTTTTTTCTTTCTGGAAGCGCATTGTGAAGGTTTACAAATATGAATATAAAGGCATATAAATATCGTGAAATAAATAAATAAATAAATAAAATTGTGAAGGTTTATTATGTCATGTTTTTGAATGAAATACATTCCAATTAGATAAATACAAACAAAATCCCACAATACGTCCATAGGGTTCTCCCGACACGATCGCATCGGCCCATCGAACAGCCGTCTCCAAATACTAGACGTTAGATGGGACTACGACTCCCATCCTAGAGTTGGAAGAGACCTCGTGGGCCGTCCAGTCCAACCCCATTCTGCCAAGAAGCAGGAAAATTGCATTCAAATCACCCCTGACAGATGGCCATCTCTGCTTCAAAGCCTCCACCACACTCTGGGGCAGGGAGTTTATTATTATTTTATTATTATTATTATTATTTTATTATTTTATTATTTTATTATTTTATTATTTTATTATTTTATTATTTTATTATTTTATTATTTTATTATTTTATTATTTTATTGTATTTGTACCCGGTAGCTTTTTTTTCTAAAAGCAAGGAGAGATGGAGTCGATCTTATTCCGTTTCGGAGTGCATTCCATAGGCGAAGGGGCCACCGCCGAGAAGGCCCTGGCTCTCAGCCCCACCAGCCGCATTTGCGATGCTGGCGGGAGCGAGAGCAGGGCCTCCCCAGATGATCTTAAACTGTGAGATGGGACATAGAGGCAGATGCGTTCGGACAAGTAAGCTGGGCCAGAACCGTATAGAGCAGTGGTTCTCAACCTTCTTAACGCCGCGACCCCTTAATACAGTTCCTCATGTTGTGGTGACCCCCAACCATAACTTTATTTTCGTCGCTATTTCACAACTCTAATTTTGCTACTGTTATTAACCGTCATGTAAATATCTGACATGCAGGATGCATTTTCATTCAATGGACCAAATTTGCCACAAATACCTAAATTTGAATACTGCTGGGGTTGGGGACAGGTTGATTTTGCCATTTGGGACTTGTAGTTGCTGGGATTTATAGTACACCTACCATCAAAGAGCATTTTGAACTCCACCAATGATGGAATGGAACCAAACTTGGCACACAGAACTTCCATGACCAACAGGAAATACTGGAAGGGTCTGATGGGCACTGAGTTTGGGAGTTGTAGTTCACCTATATCCAGAGAGCACTGTGGACTCAGACAATGATAGATCTGGACCAAACTTGGCACGGATACTCAATATGCCCAGATGAGAACATTGGTGGAGTTGGGGGGAAATAGACCTTGACATGTATGAGTTGTAGTTGCTGGGATTTATAGTTCACCAACAATCAAAGAGCATTCTGAAGCCCACCAACGGGAGAATTGGGCCAAACTTCCCACACAGAACCCCCATGACCAACAGAAAATACTGTGTTTTCTGATGGACTCTGGAGACCCCTCTGACACTCCCTCGTGACCCCCCCAGGGGTCCCGACCCCCAGGTTAAGAAACACTGGTATAGAGCTTTATAGGTCAATACCAACACTTTGAATTGGGCTCGGAGATGGACAGGCAACCAGTGGAGCTGACACAGCAGGGGTATGCTCCCTGTATGTCGCCCCAGTTAGCATTCTGGCTGCCACCCGTTGGACCAACTGAAGTTTCCAAACCATTTTCAAAGGCAGCCCCATGTAGAGTGCGTTGCAGTAGTCTATCCAACTGCTGAACAGCTCTCACAGTTAGGAAGCTTTTCCTCATGTTTAGATGGAATCTCCTTTCTTGAAGCCATTGCTCCACGTCCTAGTCTCCAGGGCAGCTCCCTCCCTCTCTCTCTCTCTCTCTCTCTCTCTCTCTCTCTCTCTCACACACACACACACACACACACACACACATATGGCTGTCATGTCTCCTCTCAGCCTTCTCTTCTTCAGGCTAAACATGCCCAGCTCTTTAAGCCGCTCCTCATAGGGCTTGTTCTCCAGACCCTTGAGTGTTTTAGTTGCCCTCCTCTGGACACATTCCAGCTTATCAACATCTCATGCCCTAACTCAGTGTTTCCCAACCAGTGTGCTGAGCGACCATCAGGTGTGCCGTGGGAAATGGAACCTCCAATCCCCTTTCTTCCCCCTCCTGCCGAACACTTTTTCTTCTCCACTCGGGCTCCCTTCTTCCCAGCCTCGCTCTGCTCGCTTTGCCTCGCTTTGCTCTGGGGCGAGTCTGCGCAGTAGCGCCCGCACGGGTCAAGGCATAGAGTGCATCTGGAAGGCTTCACAAAAGAGTCTGGAGCAACAAGCACCTGAGGCAAAACACCAAAATCAGTGCGTACAGAGCTATCGTACTATCTATTCTCCTATATGGGTCTGAAACATGGGTCACCTATCGCCAACACCTACGACTCCTCGAACGCTTTCATCAGCGCTGTCTTCGCACAATCCTAAATATACACTGGACAGACTATGTGACGAATGTTGCTGTCCTTGAGCAAGCAGGGATCACCAGCGTTGAGGCCATGCTATTGAGAACACAGCTGCGCTGGGCAGGGCGCGTCTCTAGGATGGAGGACCACCGCCTCCCAAAGATACTACTCTACCGTGAACCCGCAAGAGAGGCGCCCCAAAAAGAGATATAAGGATTCCCTGAAACAACATCTCAGGCTCGGCCAGATTGATCACCAACAGTGGTCCACCCTGGCCTCACATCGGGAGGCATGGAGACGCCCTATCCACAATGCTGCGGCCTCTTTCGAGAAGACACGCCGAACGGGTCTCGAAGAGAAACGACAACGCAGAAAGAACCGCAACTTGGAAACGACATCACCCAAGGAGAATTTTGCTGTGCTTTGTGCAACCAGACTTGCCTATCTCAGATTGGCCTTTTTAGTCATCAACGCGCTTGTAAAAAACGTGGGATGAGTCCTTCCTAAGAATCTTCGTTAGCGAAATAATGCCAAGACAGAATAATAATAATAATATTTTCCTATACATCACACAGTCCTAGATGCTTGGGAAGTGTTCAACTTGTGATTTTGTGATACGAAATACATCATATATCTCTTGTTTGCTGTGACATACTGTGTTTTTCTCCTGGTTGTAATTTTTCTCCTGGTTGTAATATTTCTTATTGTGGTTGTGAAAAAAATTATCAGAAAAGGCGTCAATTGATTTGAAAGGTCATCAGACTATATGACCCATCATCACCCCAGACCAGTGTTTTCCAACCATCGTGCCATGACACACTAGTGTGCCATGAGCGATCATCAGGTGTGCCGTGGAAAATTGGCACTCTCCCCCTTCCTAGCAACTCCCTCACAGGTTTCCAAGATTTTTTTGGATTTTTTTTTTTACTATTTTACTGGATTTTTTTTAGAGTTGCCTCCCCCCCCCCAAGGAACTGTTTATAACAGCTTCATGGCATCCATAGTTAACTGGAAGCAAGTTTCATTCAGGGTGAAATTTCACAAAGGTCTGGAAAACAAACTCTATGAGGAGCGGCTTGAAGAGCTGGGCATGTTTAGCCTGAAGAAGAGAAGGCTGAGAGAAGACATGATAGCCATGTATAAATATGTGAGGTGAAGTCATATATATGTTGTGTTCATCGAAACAGGCCCAGGTTTCACACTGAGTGTATAAATACATTTAGAAACATATTAACTATACGTATTACTGTGTTAGAGTGTCATTTTGTGTCATTTTGGTTGGTGGTGTGCCCCAGGATTTTGTCAATGTAAAAAATGTGCCGCGGCTCAAAAAAGGTTGAAAAACACTGACCCAGACTATTGGCCATCGTGACTTTTTAAAAACGGGTTGTCTTGTTTTTTATTTTATTTTATTTTAACCATTTCACCCTTTTTTTCACCCAAATGTTAGCAAACTTTCCTGGCCCGAGCAGTTCCGATGGGAAAGCCAAGGAGAAGAGTATCTCCAAAGACCAAAAAAAAAAATCAGGAAAACAGATGTGAGGAGGATGTTTCAAAGGGCAGGAAGGGCCCAGAAACAGGCTTGGGTTCTGGCATCTCAGGTGGAAAACCTCCTGCTGCCTTTGCTTTGTGGACTCCAGCACCGTGTAAACACTGCAATCTGGTCTGGAAAAGCAGACTTTTCATACGAGTCCCAAGAGATTGGAGTTCTTCTGGCAAAGATGAATCTTCCAGTATGGCCAGGTAGGCAGGGAAGCAAACTCTATGGTTTTCTGAGTCCTTCCTTCCTTCCTTCCTTCCTTCCTTCCTTCCTTCCTTCCTTCCTTCCTTCCTTCCTTCCTTCCTTCCTTCTTTTCTCACTTTCTTTCTTCCCTTTCTTTCCTTCTTTGCTTTCTTCCCCTTCTCTTTTCCTTCTGCCGCCTGCTTTCTTTTCTTCTTGCTTCTTTCTCCTTTCTTTCTTCTTTCATTCCTTGAGTCTCTCTTCTTTCCTTCTTTCTTTTCTCCCTTCCTTTCTTCCCTTTCTTCCCTTCTTTGCTGCCTTCCCCTTTCCTTCTGTCTCCTTCTTTCTTTGCTTCTTTCTCTTTTCTTCCTTCTTTCCTTCTTCTTTCATTCCATGATCCTTCCTTCTTTTCTCCCTTCCTTTCCTTCTTTGCTTCCTTCCCCTTTCCCTCTGTCTCCTTCTTTCTAGGCTTCTCTCTCATCTCTTCCTTCTTTCCTTCTTCTTTCATTCCTTGATCTTTCCTTCCTTCTTTTCTCCCTTCCTTTCCTTCTTTGCTTCCTTCCCCTTCCTCCTTATCTCCTTTCTTTGCTTCTTTCTCCTCTCTTCCTTCTTTCCTTCTTCTTCTTTCATTCCTTGATCCATCCTCCCTCCCTTCTTTTCTCCCTTCCTTTCTTCCCTTCCCTTCCTTCTTTCTTTCTTTCCTTCCTTCCCCTTCCTTTATGTCTCCTTCCTTCTTTTCTCCCTTCCTTCGTTCTCTTTTTTCCTTCGTTACTTCCTTCCCCTTCCTCTCTCTCTCCGTCTTTCTTTGCTTCTTTCTCCTTTCTTCCTTCTTTCCTTCTTCTTCTTTCATTCCTTGATCCCTCATTCCTTCTTTTCTCCTTTCCTTCTTTTCTTCCTTCTTTCCTTCTTTGCTTCCTTTCCCTTCCTCTTGATCTCTGTCTCCTTCCTTCCTTCTTTTCTCCTTCCCTTCCTTTCTTCCCTTCCCCTTTGTTACTTCCTTCCCCTTTTCTGTCTCCTTCTTTCTTTTGCTTCTTTCTCCTTTCTTTTCTTCCTTCTTCTTCTTCTTTCTTTCATTCCTTGATCCCTCATTCCTTCTTTTCTCCTTTCCTTCTTTTCTCCCTTCCTTTCCTTCTTAGCTTCCTTTCCCTTCCTCTTGATCTCTGTCTCCTTCCTTCCTTCTTTTCTCCCTTCCTTCCTTTCTTCCCTTCCTTTCCTTTGTTACTTCCTTCCCCTTCCTCTCTGTCTCCTTCTTTCTTTGCTTCTTTCTCCTTTCTTCCTTCTTTCCTTCTTCTTCTTTCATTCCTTGATCCCTCATTCCTTCTTTTCTCCTTTCCTTCTTTTCTCCCTTCCTTTCCTTCTTTGCTTCCTTTCCCTTCCTCTTGATCTCTGTCTCCTTCCTTCCTTCTTTTCTCCCTTCCTTCCTTTCTTCCCTTCCTTTCCTTTGTTACTTCCTTCCCCTTCCTCTCCGTCTCCTTCTTTCTTTGCTTCTTTCTCCTTTCTTCCTTCTTTCCTTCTTCTTCTTTCATTCCTTGATCCCTCATTCCTTCTTTTCTCCTTTCCTTCTTTTTCTCCCTTCCTTTCCTTCTTTGCTTCTTTCTCCTTTCTCTTGATCTCTGTCTCCTTCCTTCCTTCTTTTCTCCCTTCCTTCCTTTCTTCCCTTCCTTTCCTTTGTTACTTCCTTCCCCTTCCTCTCTGTCTCCTTCTTTCTTTGCTTCTTTTCTTTCTTCCTTCTTTCCTTTTCTTCTTTCATTCCTTGATCCTCATTCCTTCTTTTTTTTCTCCTTTCCTTCTTTTCTCCTTCCTTTCCTTCTTTAGCTTCCTTTCCCTTCCTTTTCTCTGTCTCCTTCCTTCCTTCTTTTTCTCCTTCCTTCCTTTCCTTCTTTCCTGCTTCTTCTTTCCCTTCTTTCTCTTGATCTTTCTTTGTCTTCTTCTTCTTTCTCTTCTTTTTTTCTCCCTTCCTTCCTTCCTTCCTTCCTTCCTTTCTTTCTCTTCCTTCCTTCCTTCCCTTCCTTGTCTCCTTCCTTCTTTTCTCCCTTCCTTTCCTTCTTAGCTTCCTTTCCCTTCCTCTCCGTCTCCTTCTTTCTTTGCTTCTTTCTCCTTTCTTCCTTCTTTCCTTCTTCTTCTTTCATTCCTCCCTCATTCCTTCTTTTCTCCTTTCCTTCTTTTTCTCCCTTCCTTCCTTCTTTGCTTCCTTCCTTCCTCTGATCTCTTCTGTCTCCTTCTTCCCCTTTCATTCCTTGATCTCCTTTCCTTCTCCCTTTCTTTTCTTTTTCCTTCCTCCTTATCTTCCTTTCCCCTTCCTCTCTTCTCTCTTTCTTTCTTTTCTTTCTTTCTCCTTTCTTCCTTTTCCTTCTTTCTTTCTTTCATTCCTTGATCCCTTATTCCTTCTTTTCTCCTTTCCCTTTTCTCCCTTCCTTTCCTTCTTTGCTTCCTTTCCTTCCTCTTGTCTCTTTCTTCTTCTTTTCTTCTTTTCCTTCCTTTCTTCCTTTCTTCCTTCCTTTCTTCCTTCTTTTCTTCCCTTCCTCCTCTCTGTCTCCTTCTTTCTTTGCTTCTTTCTCCTTTCTTCCTTCTTTCCTTCCTTCCTTCACTCCTTCCTTCCTTCTTTTATCCCTTCCTTTCTTCCCTTCCTTTCCTTTGTTACTTCCTTCCCCTTCCTCCCTGTCTCCTTCTTTCTTTGCTTCTTTCTTTGGAGGTGTCTATGGACAACACCGGCCCTTCGGCTTAGAAATGGAGATGAGCGCCATCCCTCAAAGTCGGACACGAGTGGACTTAATGTCAAGGGAAAACCTTTACCTAACTGCTAGGTTGGCAGGAGCTAGGGCTAACAGCGAGAGCTCACCCCGTTTGGCAGAGAAGGCTCAAGACCTTGTCGAAGTACATTTCCCAGGAGTCAATACACTTGAGTGGCATCAGACTGCGTAATATATTGCTACGCTCTCAGACGCAGTGTACGGTTTCGGTCTTCTTGGTCTCGTAAAACGACAACCATAATGTCACGGCCTTCCATTGCGAAAAAAGATGTCAGTTGCAAAGAGTTTTGGGAAGAAGTGGTTTGTTTGAACCAAGGGCCGCCCTCCCTTTATTAACGGGTTTTTAATAAGTGGGCTCTTATATGAAAAACAAACAATGCCAGCAAACCGCGCTCCGATCGATTCAACAGGCTTTTACGATGTATATAATCTCTCCAAACAATCTTCCCCGGTGTTTACGCAGCCGGAACGAAAAGCTCCGGGTTTGAAAGCAAAGTCTCAAAAGAAGATACGCAAAACCATGGATGATTGTGAATTTATTTATTTATTATATTTACGACATTTATATGCCGCCCTTCTCACCCCGAAGGAGACTCAGGGCAGCTTACAAGTAAAATGTAAATACAATATATTATATTATTGCCATAGCACGATACTAAAATTATATATGACATTGTCTCTCTCTCTCGGCATTACTTCGCGAACGAAGATTCTTAGGAAGGACTCATCCCACGCTTTTTACAAGCGCGTTGATGACTAAAAAGGCCAATCTGAGATAGGCAAGTCCGGTTGCAGAAAGCACAGCAGAAAGTCTCCTTGGGTGATGTCGTTTCCAAGTTGCGGTTCTTTCTGCGCTGTCGAGACCCATTCGGCGTGTCTTCTCGAAAGAGGCCGCAGCATTGTGGATAGTGCGTCTCCATGCCTCCCGATGTGAGGCCAGGCTGGACCATTGTTGGTGATCAATCTGGCCAAGCCTGAGATGTTGTTTCAGGGAGTCCTTATATCTCTTTTTGGGGGCGCCTCTCTTGCACTTTACCATAGAGTAGTATCTTTGGGAGGCGGTGGTCCTCCATCCTAGAGACGTGTCCTGCCCAGCGCAGCTGTATTCTCAAGAGCATGGCCTCAATGCTGGTGATCCCTGCTTGCTCAAGGACAGCAACATTCGTCACATAGTCGGTCCAGTGTATATTTAGGATTATGCGAAGACAGCGCTGATGAAAGCGTTCGAGGAGTTGTAGGCGTTGGCGATAGGTGACCCATGTTTCAGACCCATAGAGGAGAATAGACAGTACAATAGCTCTGTACACACTGATTTTGGTGCTTTGCCTCAGATGCTTGTTGCTCCAGACTCTTTTGTGAAGCCTTCCGAATGCACTCTCTGCCTTTGCTAATCTGTGATCTATCTCTTTGTCAATCTTGGCGTCTGAAGAGATGATGCTTCCCAGGGAGGTGAACTGCTGAACGGACTTAAGCACAGATGTGCCTATGCTGACGTGGGGTGATGGTGTTCTTCCTGTGGTGCGGGCTGGTAGAGGACTTCCGTTTTCTTCAGGCTGACTTCCAGCCCAAACAGCTCTGCAGCTGTTGCAAAGCAGGACGTGAGGCGCTGCAGGGCTGCTTCTGAATGGGCGACAAGGGCAGCATCATCAGCAAAAAGCAGCTCACGGACTAGATAGTTTAGAGTCTTAGTGCGAGCCCTCATTACATTATAATACTATCAATATTATATCTATATACAATATAATATATTATATTATATATATAATATGTGAACACTATTGGAAGGACGTCGAACCAGGGAGTTGTGCTGCAGGACCTTGAAAATGGCTAGAAATGGGTTGCTGTGGGTTTTCTGGGCTGTCTGGCCATGTTCCAGAAGCATTCTCTCCTGACGTTTCTCCCACATCTACAGCAGGCATCCTCAGAGGTTGTGAGGTCTGATGGAAACTAGGCAAGTGGGGTTGAGATATCTGTGGAATAATGTCCAGGGTGGGAGAAAAAGCTCTTGTCTGTTGGAGGCGAGTCTGAAACCATGAAAATTAACAAAATTTGGCTACCAGTGTTTTAAAAAAACCCCTCTGAAATCAGGACATTAAATTAAGAGCAACATTCAAAAAGCAGGGAAATTCCAGACAAAATTGATCAGGACCAGCTAATCACCCCCAATAAAGGATTCCTCCAGGCAGGAAGCAGCCAGGCTTTGAAGCCCAAGGCCATCCAAAATTGACCAATCAGGACCAGCTCAATCAAGAGTTCTGTCTCCAACTGTGGACATCATTAACAGATATTCCTCCAGGATAGATAGATAGTCCACTTGCCTCTCTTCCAACAGATCTCTATATAGATGCCCTCACTGATTGACTTTGCAGCTGCAAGGCTAGTCAATGCTAATCAAGCTGACCAATTGCAACATTCACACTTGACTCAGGCAGACAAGAGTTCTGTCTCCAACTGTGGACATCATTCCACAGATAGATAGATAGATAGATAGATAGATAGATAGATAGATAGATAGATAGAAGGTTACAGATTCAAATTTCCCACTTCCCGCCCCCAGACCAGCTTTGTGTTGATTGGATGGAATCGTTGGGGCAGCTGGAGTTTGATCTAATATTGAAACAGTGCCACTTCTGTTCTGGTGAATGGGGAGCGAGGAGCAGGAATGTGTTCAAAACAACACAGCTGGAATTTCCTTGAGTAGATTTGTCCATATGTTAATGAATCCAAGGCCCTGACCTTTCGGGTCAGAGAGAAAGTCCTTTGTTCTTCTGTGGGAAATGGGAACTGTCCTTAATGACCTCTTCCTGTTAACAAGAGGTCACTACAGATCTTTTCATGAGAATTTCAGTCTTTTGGGTGGTAAACAAGTGAAGAAAAAAAACTGTAGCCATGTGCCAGTTTCCGAGGCTAGCAGAGGTGGCAGTTTATGAAATATAGAAATATTTATGCCTATTAATCAATACCCCAAAGGTAGATGATACCCTATTAATCAATACCCCAAAGGTAGATGATACCCTATTAATCAATACCCCAAAGGTAGATGATACCCTATTAATCAATACCCCAAAGGTAGATGATACCCTATTAATCAATACCCCAAAGGTAGATGATACCCTATTAATCAATACCGCAGAGGTAGATGATACCCTATTAATCAATACCCCAAAGGCTCGCCCCAGGTAGCTGGCTAAAGGTAAACAGTTCCACTTTCATATTTTTAAAATTACATACATGGGGAAAACATGAAGGGAGATACATTGGGGTCTATGGGGAAAAATATACCATCCCGATTACCCCTGCCTACCCGCCAAAAAGATACACAGTTTATTAGATTCATAAAAGATAGCCGAAGAGAAAGGGGTCCTAGACAGAAAGGAAAAAGTTTTTGGTAATGAGTAAAAGTCCATAAGAGTAATGCAAAAGGAAAATAACGGGGTGTATTCATAAAGTGTGGGTTACAGAGGCATTGTCATGTGGGACCATGGGAAGAGCCTTAGGTTCCCATGTGGGAGACAGATAGGGGATCATGGAATCACTTCCAGCCTGGTGTTCTTGGGAAAACTATGAATCCCTTGGTTTTAAACTGTCTTCTACAGAGCCCAAGAGAAGGGGGGTCACCTCCGATATCAACAGCAACCCAGTGATTCCGGCCACGAAAGCCGTCGACAACGCTTCTGCTCTCTTGCCATTCGGAGATTTGCAAAAAACGGGCCTTTCCGCAGGGAACAACGGCAACGCAAACAAATGGCTTTTCCATCTCTGTTGGCCTCTACTTTCCAAGCCTTAACAGCCAGAAATCGGTACGACTGAAACAAGGATTCAACCACTCACTCTATTATTTACATCTAAACATTTGGACACCGTTTTACGGCCTTCTTTCGAACGCGATGTTTGGGGAAAAGTTTGGGATGTAAGGATATCACCGAGAGGTATACCCCCAAAATATCTCATAAAATACACCGAATAATCACATTACAATATGCTGTGGATTGAATAAATATATGCACACTCATATTCCTGTTTACAGCCAATATAAAAATATTGGATTTATTTTTTGTGTGTGGTTATTATGCGATGGAGAAAAATCTGGAAGCCATTATGGTAAATAAATTATAATATTGATGCTTGGCCACTGAAGGAAGAAAATAAAAAGGGAGTCAGCCTTGGTCATACACAGCATTACAACTTTGAAATCTCTTATGTGAACTTGTAAAATGAGAGTGAGTAGGCCGAATCCTGTTGGTTAGTGAGCCAAAGCTGGCATCGCCCTGAGGAGAGTGAGTAGGCCAAAGCCTATTTGAGGAGAGTGAGTAGGCCGAAGCCTATTTGAGTTAGTGAGCCAAACCTAGCATCGCCCTGAGGAGAGTGAGTAGGCCAAAGCCTGTTTGAGGAGAATGAGTAGGCCGCCTGAGGAGAGTGAGTAGGCCGAAGCCTGTTGGAGTTAGTGAGGCAAAGCTAGCATTGCCCTGAGGAGAGTGTGTAGGCCAAAGCCTGTTTGAGGAGAGTGAGTAGGCCAAAGCCTGTTTGAAGAGAGTGAGTAGGCCAAAGCCTGTTTGAGGAGAGTTAGTAGGCCAAAGCAAAGCCTATTTGAGGAGAGTTAGTAGGGGAGGCCAAAGCTTATTTGAGGAGAGTGGGAGGCTGAAGCCTATTTGAGGAGTAGGCCGAAGCCTCCAAAGCCTGTTGGAGTTAGGGAGGCAAAGCTAGCATCACCCTGAGGAGAGTGGGTAGGCTGAAGCCTATTTGAGGAGAGTGAGTAGGCCCGCTGAGGAGAGTGAGTAGGCCGAAGCCTATTTGAGGAGAGTGAGTAGGCCGAAGCCTGTTGGAGTTAGGGAGGCAAAGCTAGCATCGTCCTGAGGAGAGTGGGTAGGCTGAAGCCTATTTGAGGAGAGTGAGTAGGCCCCCTGAGGAGAGTGAGTAGGCCGAAGCCTATTTGAGGAGAGTGAGTAGTCCAAAGCCTGTTGGAGTTAGGGAGGCAAAGCTAGCATCGCCCTGAGGAGAGTGGGTAGGCCAAAGCGTATTTGAGGAGAGTGAGTAGGCCCCCTGAGGAGAGTGAGTAGGCCGAAGCCTATTTGAGGAGAGTGAGTAGGCCGAATCCTGTTGGAGTTAGTGAGCCAAACCTAGCATCGCCCCGAGGAGAGTGAGTAGGCCGAAGCCTGTTTGAGGAGAGTAAGTAGGCCCCCGAGGAGAGTGAGTAGGCCAAATCCTGTTGGAGTTAGTGAGGCAAAGCTGGCATCGCCCTGAGGAGAGTGAGTAGGCCGAAGCCTGTTGGAGTTGGTGAGCCAAAGCTAGCTTTGCCTTGAGGAGAGTGAGTAGGCTGAAGCCTGTTAGAGGAGAGTGAGTAGGCCGAAGCCTATTTGAGTTAGTGAGGCAAACCTAGCATTGTTCTGAGGAGAGTGAGTAGGCCAAAACCTGTTTGAAGAGAGTGAGCAGGCCGAAGCCTGTTGGAGTTAGTGAGCCGAAGCTAGCATGGCCTATAAATACAAAGAGAGGCAGGTAATATTATTACTGTTGTTGTTATTATGTTGCCACCCATTGATCCCATAGAGTGGACCCCTTTGATCGGTCTTTCTGTCCCCACCCTTTGGAATGACCAAAGACCTATTAAGTACACGTATATGTATTGATTCAATTGCCCACAGGATTCTCCGAAATTGGGATTTACGGTGGTAATCAAAACGTATGTTTTTGGATCAACACGCCGACCTTCCTTCCAATGGGATTTCCCCTCTGATCAGCGCCGCTCCGCGAAAGGGCACCCGCGGTCAAACCCATCATATTTATTGCATTTAATCAAAACTTGATTTGGGGAGAAATGCGTTCCATATGCACGGAGGGTGACGTCTTCGGGCTGAGAGGCCTGGGTTGGGAAGGGGCCAAGCGAGGAGGCTCAGATAGGGAAGGCTAAGAGGATCAGGGGCGTCACTCGGGCGGATTCTGGCGTGTCTACACTGCTGGGTTTGGCACCATTTTATAACTGGGAAAGTCCGGATTCTACGTCTGTTTTTTCTTTCTTTGTCAACCCTTTTCTGCTTCATTTGCATTCAGTTTGCAGCAAATCAAGGATAAAGGGGGAAAGCGGGAGGAGTTGGAGGAGAAACAGGGACATTTTCAAAAAGTAGGACGATAGAACAGCACTTCCCAACCGGTGTGACGCGACACACTAGTGTGCCGTGAGCGATCCTCAGGTGTGCCTTGGGAAATTGGAACCTCCCAGCATGCTTTGTGAGTACGAGCGCAAGCGATAGTCAAAGGCCTTGGTTTAAAGATTGCTAGGACGTAGGCCGAAGGGGGGGGGGGGGCAGCCTGGAACAGCGCGAGGCGAAGGAGTCCCGTCACGGCTGCTGCAGGAGCCGTTGGTGACTGGCTATAGGTCGGTAAGCGCGAAGGAGGAGGTAGCGCGAGGGCGGGGCAGGGGCAAGTTGCGCGCGCGCAGGTGGAGGGAATGAAGGGGCGGGGCCAGGCCCGCTTTGAGTGGCAGCGGTTGGCCGTGCTCTGCTGCCGGCGCTTCCTGCTTTCTGATAGGACGAGGCAAGGAAGGGGCAAGGCTGTTCCTCTCGTTGCGCTCTCGCCGGCGGCATTTTGGGAGCCCCAAATAAAAAATGGGCGGGAAGCGCATGCGGTGCTGCAGCCCCCCCACACACACACACACAATGGGAGGGTGAGAAGAAGGAAGAGGAGCAGGCCTTGTCTCGGGGTTCAGAATGCTCTTCGATTGTATGTGAACTATAAATCCCAGCAACTACAACTCCCAAATGGCAAGGTCTATTTTCCCCAAACTCCATCTGTGTTCACATTTGGGCATATTGAGTATTCATGCCAAGTTTGGTCCTGATCCAACATTGTTTGAGTCCACAGGGCTCTCTGGATATAGGTGAACTACAACTCCAAAACTCAAGGTCAATGCCTACCAAACCATTTTAGCATTTTCTCTTGGTTATGGGAGTTCTGTGTGGGAAGTTTGATTCCATTCCATCATTGGTGGAGTTCAGGATGCTCTTTGATTGTGTGTTAACTATAAATCCCAGAAACTGTAACTCCCAAATGTCAAAGTCTATTTTTCCCAAACTCCATCTGTGTTCACATTTGGGCATATTGAGTATTCATGCCAAGTTTGGCCCTGGTCCAACATTGCTTGAGTCCACAGTGCTCTCTGGATATAGGTGAACTACAACTCCAAAACTCAAGGTCAATGCCTACCAAACCATTTTAGCATTTTCTCTTGGTTATGGGAATTTTGTGTCTTTCTGCCATTCCTGCCGGGATATCTATGTTGTGTTCATCGAAACAGGCCCAAGTTTCACACTGTGTGTATAAATACATTTCAAAACATATTAACTATATGTATCACTGCGTTAGAGTGTCATTTTGTGTCATTTTGGTTGGTGGTGTGCCCCAGGATTTTGGAAATGTAAAAAATGTCTCGCGGCTCAAAAAAGGTTGAAAAACACTGCGATAGAGGACTAATTGTGAGGAAAACCAAGGCACTATCAAGGTTGTGAATAATGGGCCGCATGGAAGGGATGCAAGTACTGGAAATTCAGTGCTGTGCCCTTAAAAATGATTGAAATAGCAAGCATCTCCAGATCCAGTGTCCATGGGCGACACCTGGGAGGATTGCCAACTCTGAACTGGGAGAAATGGAGCCTCCTTTTCTGCCCTTCTGGGCTAATGTTTGTTTTACACATTTCTGGATCTTTGCACTTTTCAGATAAGCCGGAGCGGGTTCAAAGCGTGACCTCTGCAGGGACTGGACCTTAACAGGTATAAATTAATATATTTATTATTATTATTATTGCCCTGCCATTATTATTAGTATTGCCCTACCTCTGCAGGGATGGGACCCTTACAGGTATACATTAATCTATATTATTATTATTATTATTATTGCCCTACCTCTGCAGGGACTAGACCTTTACAGGTATACATTAATCTATTTTATTATTATTATTATTATTGCCCTGCTATTATTATTATTGCCCTACCTCTGCAGGGATGGGACCCTTACAGGTATAAATGGATCCTATTATTATTATTATTATTATTGCCCTACCTCTGCAGGGACTGGACCTTAACAGGTATAAATTAATATATTTATTATTATTATTATTATTGCCCTGCCATTATTATTAGTATTGCCCTACCTCTGCAGGGATGGGACCCTTACAGGTATACATTAATCTATATTATTATTATTATTGTTATTATTGCCCTACCTCTGCAGGGACTGGACCTTTACAGGTATACAATAATCTATTTTATTATTATTATTATTGCCCTGCTGTTATTATTATTGCCCTACCTCTGCAGGGATGGGACCCTTACAGGTATAAATGGATCCTATTATTATTATTATTATTGCCCTACCTCTGCAGGGACTGGACCTTAACAGGTATAAATTAATATATTTATTATTATTATTATTATTGCCCTGCCATTATTATTAGTATTGCCCTACCTCTGCAGGGATGGGACCCTTACAGGTATACATTAATCTATATTATTATTATTATTATTGCCCTACCTCTGCAGGGACTGGACCTTTACAGGTATACATTAATCTATTTTATTATTATTATATTGCCCTGCTATTATTATTATTATTGCCCTACCTCTGCAGGGATGGGGCCCTTACAGGTATAAATGGATCTTATTATTATTATTATTGCCCTACCTCTGCAAGGACTGGACCTTTACAGGTATAAATGGATCTATTTGTTACTATTATTACTATTATAATTATTATTGCCCTACCTCTGTAGGGATGGGACCCTTACAGGTATAAATGGATCCTATTACTACTGTTGTTGTTATTATTGTTATTATTGCCCTACCTCTGCAAGGACTGGACCTTTACAGGTATAAATGGATCTATTTATTACCATTATTACTATTATAATTATTATTGCCCTACCTCTGTAGGGATGGGACCCTTACAGGTATAAATGGATCCTATTACTACTGTTGTTATTATTATTATTATTATTGCCCTACCTATGCAGGGACTGGACCTTTACAGGTATAAATGGATCTATTTATTACTATTATTACTATTATTATTGCCCTGCCATTATTATTATT